>CAWVNZ010000174.1:0-36000 GCA_963930735.1 Dioctria linearis | reverse complement strand
ACAGAGAACAAATCATCTTGGATTTTTGGTCCAGTGCACAAAATATCATTCAATGATAAATTTGAAGATGTTTTGGCGGATGCGTCGAAAATGACTCTAAATTTCGTGGTACTACTCTCCGGTTTAACGACGCAATGATGTGGCAGAAAATAGTAGGGCTTTTCAATTGTCTTAATATCAATTTCTTGCATATGGCCGAGTCGAATGTATTTGCTCAGGAAATCGATGTATTGTAGTTTGATATCTTGGTGTTTAGCGAACTTTCTCTCTAGTGCTGAGAAGCGCTGTAGAGCAAGATCTTTTGACTCACCTAATTTGCTCGGATCACCCTTGAATGGAAGCTTGACAATAAAACGCCCATCAGTATTTCTTGTAGTGGTTTGATCGAAGTGATTCTCACAGTATTTTTCTGCTGTGGTAAATCTGGTTTCTGATGACTGAAGTTCTTCCAGTTTCCAGAATTTCTCCACTTGCTGGTCAAATCCTTCATCTTCACTACATATGCCACACGTCGCATTTGGTTGAGATCTGTCGTTTATCTTTCCACCTACTGTCCAGTTTCCGGCAGGTCGCTGTAATTTGTTGGGCTATGAACTGGATGTTGTTGAATTCTGTTTTAAAATTCGCTAGGTCGTAATAGGTGACGACTTTCCATTCGTTGGTGTAAATGCCTGCAGTAGCATTTAGCTGCTTTACCTCTATTCCTGAGGCGTAGATTATGGGGATGAAAATTGGAATGAATGCTATATGAGTAGTTACGCTATGTTCATTCTGGCGCACTTTTTCAATACAAAAAGTGTCCGGAAAATTCCAACTATTTTGGTGGTCTGGACCGGGCTCTGGGCCACTGGGGGATTCCGTCTAGTGGCCTACGTCACAGGGCATGCTTGGGGAATTCCTTTCCTACCGTCTGGCTAACCGGGGATGACGTCATCTGCTTGGCTGATCCCCGTCAGCTGATCAAGCTCTGGCTTAGCTGATTTTTAATAAAATAATGCTGGCTTGTGCTGGAATCGAACCGAGACGCTCGGTTTTGTAAAATCCGAGGCGCTCTACCATCAGGCCATGGAGGTGTTGTGTGAATGTTCTTTAAACTTGCTATATACGCTTAGAGTTGTGGGGACAGAGACATCGGGACACTTTTGCGAGGGTAGACACACACACACACACGCGCACACGCACACACAAACTGACACGCGCGCACACACACATTACCACCCACCCACCCACCCACACACACACACACACACACACACACACACACACACACACACACACCCACACACACACACACGCTAAGTCATACTAAAATGTTTTCTACCAGGTGATATTCCGTATTGCATGATGTTATTAAATTAGCAACAACAACACTAACGTTGGTAGATATGTTGGCTTAGATAAGATATGGCCTCATTTTTGATCTTCAGGTGCAATGCTTCTAATTTGATTCATTGCATAAACAATTCCTACAGCCGAATAATGTAAACAAAATCGCAGTCGAATAATGTAAACAAAATTCGCACAGACCCGAGTAAAGTAAACAAATTGAACGATTCCCAATTTCTTTAGCTGGAAAAAAACAACAACTGATAAGTTGTCTTAGATGAGTAGTGGAAGTTATAATTGAAAATATCTTTTGCTGATAAAAAATCAACAACAACTATAACTTAAGTTGTGGTCTGTATGTATCTGTTCAGTCCACAGACGTAGCTCAAATCCCTCGACGAACTATTAATTCCTAGAAAAGAAAAAAAGGAATACACAAAGTATTTAAATCTAAAAAGATATAAACAAGAACACTTATCTAAATCCTAATTATCTATGGCAGTTCCACAACCTCAAAAAATTACTGCCAACAAACGAAAATGCAGCGACAAATCTCATTTCGGGCTGAACTTCTTCCATCATGGCTCATATTTTATCTAAAAACAATCAAAAGAGCCAATAAATACAAAAAAATTACACAAATATTATTAAAATGCAGCAAAGCATACTTACCTCCAGAATATTTACATTTTTTGCAATATCATTAAATGACATTACATCAAATCATTATTTTCGCCTCAGTCATTAAACCCAACAAACGTCGCTAGGGCAACACCGAGAGGCGAAAGCTCATAACTGGATGCGGCGGCAATAAAAGCCGACGAGCCGCAGCAGAAAATCATTCTTGGTTCAGAGCTCATCTGATTCGGAGACTAATCCGAGTAACAAGAATAAAATTCCCAAACCTCATATAGAAATTAATTCTATATTTCAGAGATTAATCTGAAAATCCTATCAATTCCAAAAATTCCATCCCACTCCTAAGCAGAAGATTAATTCTGCGCAGAGATTAATCTGCAAAAAGATCCATCCCAAACCTAAGCAGAAGATTAAGTCTGCGCAGAGATTAATCTGCAATAATCCATCCCACACCTAAGCAGAAGAATAATTCTGCTGAAGAGAATAATCTGCTACATCTCCTTCTCACATTTATAGAGGAATAACTCTGCTGCAGAGACTAATTTGCATTCTTCGTTAGAGTAGCATATTGCTGCATTTCTGCGCACGCTCAGAATACTGTCAGAGACTAATCTGACTAGTTGTACTGACAGAAGCATTTTGCTGCCATTGTGCGCTCACGCACTAGCAGCATCAATATTTTCCCCTTTTCTTTGTTTGATGACAGATAATAATTCTGATCTTCTCTCCCTTTTCAGAACGAGGAGAAAATTGGCAGCGTCTGAGCAGGAGCTCATTGATTTTTATTTTGAGTTTTAATTTGTTTATTTTTTATTTCGTATTGAATTTTTATTGAATTTTTAGTAGTTTGTAGTTTTTGCTTTGAATTTCTTTTTAAATGAATTACTGTGATATTTAGTTTTAAGCTTTTGAAATGTTTAAATAAAATTTTATATTTGAATTTTTAAAACTGAGTTGTCCTTCACAAACCGACATTCCCTCCCATGTCCGAGACTAGTTCTCACATTGGTCCTTCAAAGCCGGATAACTCAGTCGAATCAAATACAAAATGGAATACATTGCTTAATATCACGTGATTCAAGCCTCTCCATTCAAAATGCCTACAGATGACGAACGCAGTATATCTGACGCCGGGGACGAAACCATTAGCTCAGTATTAGAGTTGGTTGAGTCTCAGAAAGAGGTCAAAGACTTAATGGAAGACCTCTTTAAAAGGCATCAAAGAGACGGTAAAAAGAAAACTGTCAAATCGACAGAAAAACGCCTACAAACGTTCACCGAATATTGGAAACAATTCCAAACGCGGCATAGAGTAATTCAAAAGAGAGCGACAAAGGAAGATCGCAAATTAGAATATTTCACGAAAGAAACATTTAGTGATGTACAGGAGTATTATATTGAAAAGGCAGCAAGCATGGAAGAGGATATAGACAAACTAACACCAACGCCTGTCAACAATCCTCCTCAGACGTCACATGCTAGCACAAATTCATGTAATAATGAAAGACTCCCCAGAATTACACTTACCACCTTCAATGGAGAATACTCTACGTGGATTTCATTCCACAATTTATTTAATTCGGTTATACATAATAACAATAATTTGAGAGACGTTGACAAGTTATATTTTTTAAAAACTAATCTAATAGGAGAAGCTGAAAAATTGCTCAGGCATTATGAAATATGCGACGCAAACTATAAACCAGCTTGGCAACTCCTAAAGGAACGCTACTCAAATAAACGAATCCTAGTCAACGTACAACTAAAAAAATTATTGTCTTTCCCAACCACAAATCATGATACTGCCGAAAGTATCAAAAGGCTACTAGACAATATAACAGAGGCGTTATTAGCATTACAAAATTTAGGTGTAGAAACAAACAATTGAGATCCTATAATTATATACTTGACTGTACAAAAGTTACACCCAGACACACACCAGTTATGGGAGCAGAGCCTTCACAACAGCACAGAATTACCCAAATTAAAAATATTAACTAAATTCCTAGAGGCTCGCTTCAGAACCTTGGAAATGATAGGAAATAGAAATACATCTTCGAACATGACACAGAGAAAACCATTCTCACCAAAACCAACTAATGGATTCTTGAATAGAAGCCAAAGCTCAACACCAAAGCACCCACCTACAAAACGGTCCTCTTGCAGCCATTGCAAAGGTAACCATATCATATTTCATTGTCAAACCTTGAGAAATATGAACACCCGACAACGACATGAAGTTGTCACAAATAAGCATTTATGTAAAAATTGCTTATCTCCCAACCACATAACCTTAAATTGCACAAGCAATAAAAGGTGTTACCACTGTAACAAAAGTCATAACACATTGCTCCACTATGAGCAAAATGATTGGGTGACAGAATCACCTAATCAATCCACCCACATTTCCAGTATGGAAACTGAACCAAGCACACCTTTAGCTTGTAGAAATGACGGACAACATGTTCAAAATTTTCTAACCGCCAATATGAAAAGAGCTCTCCTCTCTACAGCTCTGGTAAATGTCACCTCATCATCCAGAATCACAATGACATTCCGAGCATTAATAGACTCTGGATCTCAAGTGTCTATTATGACCGAAAAGGCCTGTAAACTCTTACAGCTTAAAGGATCTCCAACCACCCAAGAATTAATTGGACTTGGTTCAACTCCCACTAATACAGCTGTACAGCAAACCACAGTCACAATTAATTCTCTACAAAACAATTTTAAAATAGCGAGCAACATGCTCATAATCCAAAAAATCACCGATCTGCTTCCAACACAGACAGTCGAAGTGTCAAATTGGAAACACATAAACAATCTCCTGCTTGCAGATCCTACGTTCTCAGTTCCAGGAGAAATCGATGTTCTTCTCGGAGCAAATATCTATGCCGCCATCATTAAAAATGGAATTAGAAGAGGATCTAGCAATACACCTACAGCCCAAAACACCGAACTGGGCGGGATTTTGGTCGGAGGAGTACCAGAAATAAAGAGCACGACAACGACTGTGCTATCCACCTATACGACGACAAACCCCGAGATGGATAAGAAACTAAAGAGAGTTTGGGAATACTCCACCATGCCAATATGTTCACCAAAACATCAAGTGCATACAAGAAAACTCCTACTCCCCGCAAATTATGAATATGTGTCCACCAAGAATCATAATAAACCTCTACACCACATTGCTCAGAGAAAAAACTGGAGAAATACACCAAGTAAAGCAAAAAAGCACTACACTTTAACAACTCTTTCCACCATCAACACAAAATGGAAAAATGAAACAAAAGTGTCGCCATCTCGTTCAGTGTCAGCAACTTTACAATATAATAAAATGAAAACTGAACTAGATCACAGAGAAACTAAACCTCTCACCAATAGATGGCATCATTATCATCCAAAGACTCTCATATTGCATCAATAATGCAAGAGAATAATATTTCCCCAGTAATATGAACTGGAGCAAAATATGTCAGAGCTCTTTCCTCCTCATCCAATAATAGAAATGAATTAAATATTCTCACCTGTCCTATGTCAAATTACTATCCTCTCTCCTTCACCAACTCAGCTCAGGACAATCATCTATTATCCCCACCAAAATTTACTACTCTCTGGCCATGACAAGTGCGCGCAGTAGTTTTCAAATTCGTTTTTAATTTTCTTTGTTTTTTTTTTATTTTTTTTTACTTTATTATGGAGGAACTATTGGAAATTTTTAACTCGGAGTCCTTAGACTCAGTGGATGTAGACATCACACCTACACCTCCCGAGTCTTGGCATCATTGAAACCAATCAGGCCCATCAGCCCACTGCCACCAACACCCATAAAGGCACGCAGACCCCGATCAGCTATCGTGCGACCTCCACCCGCGGTACATTCCCCGCCCTATTAAGAGGAAGGCAAGGCTGGCATCGCCTGAAATTAAAAAGCTAGTGCTAAAGAAATCGGAAAACCATCATAGCTTCAACTTTCCACCGAGGTCAAGAGAGTACCGGCCAGAAGCTCGGGTGCCAACTCGGCCAAGGCTTCCGACCGCATCACGCATGCCAAAGCTGGATGCTAAAGTAGACAACGAACCAAGACCGGCCGAATAAACGCTGCCCAGGAATTTACATTCCAACAAAGCCACAAATTCCCAAACAAAAGGACTCAAACAAACCAATAATAAGTATGCCAGACTTAAGCATGATCACGGAAACAGGACCAGTCGCCATAAATACACCACCTGTGCCCACACAGAGTACTACAGTGCCAGAACCAGTGATCAGCGCAACACGCAACACCAAGCTATCACCTCAGGCGACAATGATTAATCCAACAAGTCAATGCATGGATTCCCCAGCTAATCTACCAGCACAAGTTCTAAATTCGCCGATTACTCCCCCAAGGCAGTTGCAAGATTTGGCATCTAATATTGGAAATCCAGATGACCAAAATCGAGGAATTCCAAATGACCTAATTGGGAAAATTGTTGCCACGCCGATTGTCACAAAGTTACTCGAAACTACAAAAACACCCTGGGACAGAATCAGGAACGCAAAGAGTTTTTTTAAATGGAGTCTTGCTGGAGACGTAACGCTAAAGTTGACAAACAAAGGAAAAAGGATGTACATATTCCACCAAACAAAATGTAAGTTTATTATTTATAGTTTTTCCTTTTTTTCTTTTGAGGCGGGAGGATGTTCAGTCCACAGACGTAGCTCAAATCCCTCGACGAACTATTAATTCCTAGAAAAGAAAAAAAAAGGAATACACAAAGTATTTAAATCTAAAAAGATATAAACAAGAACACTTATCTAAATCCTAATTATCTATGGCAGTTCCACAACCTCATAAAATTACTGCCAACAAACGAAAATGCAGCGACAAATCTCATTTCGGGCTGAACTTCTTCCATCATGGCTCATATTTTATCTAAAAACAATCAAAAGAGCGAATAAATACAAAAAAATTACACAAATATTATTAAAATGCAGCAAAGCATACTTACCTCCAGAATATTTACATTTTTTGCAATATCATTAAATGACATTACGTCAAATCATTATTTTCGCCTCAGTCATTAAATCCAACAAACGTCGCTAGGGTAACACCGAGAGGCGAAAGCTCATAACTGGATGCGGCGGCTATAAAAGCCGACGAGCCGCAGCAGAAAATCATTTTTGGTTGAGAGCTCATCTGATTCGGAGACTAATCCGAGTAACAAGAATAAAATTCCCAAACCTCATATAGAAATTAATTCTATATTTCAGAGATTAATCTTAATTCTTGCAACGAGTCCTTTATTAATTCCGACCATACTTTTTGCTCCATCTGTGCTTATTCCAACACATCTATTCCAATCAATTTTATTCTCTTGCATAAATTTATTCATAACATTAAATATATCTTCTCCTGTTGTATGACCTGATAAAGGCTGGCAAAATAAAAATTCGTCATGGATTTCTTGATCTTTTTCGTATCTAACAAACGCCATAAGATTAGCAAAATTCGCGATATCAGTGGACTCATCGACTTGTAATGCATAATAACGACTTTGAGAAATATCAGACAATAACATCTGTTTTACATTATTAAACATTTCAATGATTCGTCGATGAACTGTATTATTTGAGAGAGGAACGCGATCAAAAGTTTGTTTTGCCTTATCTCCTATCATTACTTCTGCCATTATCTTTGCTGCAGGTTTGATTAAAGTTTCGCCAATCGTCTCCGCTGCACTACATTTTCCAATCAAAAATGAAACACGATACGAAGCTTCTAGGATTTTTTTATTGTCACTTCCTGTCAAACTCCTCATTACTTTTCTAGACTGATTTAAATCCTTAAGTTTGTTTTCAAAAAAATCGATTGGTTTATTTTTATATTGATTGTGGTTTGCCTCAAAATGGCGCTTTAAGTTGGACGGTTTCATGCTTTCATTTGTTAGATTTTCAAAACAAATGACGCAAAGAGGACTGGGCTCTTTTTCATCACCAGTCTTTTCTATTTGTTGCGTATTACTACATTCACCACTTTCTTTTGGTTTAATAGTTCCAGATTTCAACCAGCGATCCATTATCTTGAATGTTAGGGATAAAAATTATGTTAACCATGAATTATTAAAACCAATGGGGCTTACTAAAGAACATAACAAACCTTTCCTTTTAGAAAAATCGCGCGAAAACTAAAAATTCGCTCTGTGACAGTTCAATATGTAGATACTGACGGTTTTTCTCTGACACTTTTGTCTGGGGTATGGAGTAGGCCGTGGAGGAATGCACGAAATCTTAGCGACACCACGCTTACACATACATACAAAACCACGCATACACAATTAGCAAATAAGGAAGATTTTTGTTATTTTTCTATGTTTGCAATCAAAAAAAAAAACTAAGCTACGAAACCAAATCCCGGTGCGGCGTGTACCCATGTAAAATTTCGTACGATCACCGATCTATGCAAGTTTGATTTTTGAAGTGGTTTTTCGCATATATTTCTAGAACGGTTTGTCGGACAGAAAAAATGATAATAACCAATTTTATAGGATTTCGTATTCTGAAGAAGTTTTTAGTACAATAAAAATGTCTTGGACTGATCGTTTTCACAGTATACGTTAAAATCCAAAATTTGTATATGGCAACACCAAGAAGGAATTGCCCGATTTTGTCTATTTTTGAAATTTTATTTGCTAGTACAAAGAAAACACCATGTACCAAATTTCAGCTCTCTATATCGATGCGTTCTCAGGCAGTGGCCAAATATATAGTGGAAAAAGAAAGTTTTGTATGGCAACCCCACGAAGGAGTTGCCCGATTTGTCTCATTTTCGAACCTAATTTTACTTTTTTTTCCGTGTACAGCTCTCTAAGTATACGCGTTCTCGAGTTATCGTGCGCACAGACAGACGGACGGACGGACGGACGGTCGGACATGCAAAAATCAAAATAACTTTTAATATTATGCGTGGGTGTCCAATCCATTTTGCTCTACCATCATTATTTCGAGGTGTTACAAACGGAATGACAAACTTAGTATACCCCTTTAGATTTCATCTAGGGTATAAAAATATCGGCTGTCGTCTGCCGATGCAGTAATTAAGCAACGAAAAAATTTTCTTGGCCCGCCAAAAATTTGTAGATAGTAGTCGTCGGTTCGGCTAGAAATTGGGGCTGGTCCAATGGATGATGATAGCTTGGGATCCAAAATTCTATCATCATCAACACCGCTGCCACCAGTTGTTGTATCGCCGCCTCTTGTGCTTTCCTAGGAGAAGAAGAGGAAGCGGGAGCTGGAAAAGAAATTAATTTGTGTTTTTTTCTTTTTGTAAAGTAAAAGCACTTCGATCGATTACGAAATTTCTTTATCCTTTTTATAAAAAAAGGTTTATATTTAAATCGCCACACTAAATATTTGGCTTACTTTCAATTTAAAATTTCTCACCTCCATTGACAACTAGGTGACGTTATGTTGCAGCGTGAATCTTGCTCACGTTACACTATTATGCTATTATGTTAAGATTAGTTCAAATGTTGTATAACGATTAATTAAACAAACTACTATAGCTACAATGATATATTTCTAATAGTATTTAAAGCTGTTACTTGTTTTTGTCTGTTGACTAAACAGGTTTTTCAAGGTCTGAAACCCTGAGACTAACTTTCATTAGGCCAGTCCCTTTCCGTGTGTCTTCTCTTTCTTGGAACATCCTATAGACATAGGTTTTGGAAGATTGTACGTTTTTATGACTTACCGGTGATTTCTTTGTTACTACTCAGTTCATCTACTTAGTCGGGTTTCGTACATTTCCAAACCTTGATAACATAAGAAATATCTCACCATTTAGATTGAGTAGTAGTGCAAAACTATTTTCGCTAAAGGAGGAGTTATCAGATTAGGAGACATGCAAGTTTGCTTTGTTATGGTCGTAGCGTATTGCATATAGCAATATGCTACACGAGATACTGCATGCTTTCTCAGCATCTCGGTGAAGGAGAGCAAAGAGGCGTCGACCGGCTAGATTTTTTGGGTTACCATCTTCTCGATGTACCTTTGATTTCCAACACGGAGAAGGATGTCGAGGTAGGATCAAAGACTGACGAGACTTCAAGGATGTGTCCTCGATGCGTCATCAGTCAAGCAAGGGCGACAGTCGTGATCAAGTACAAGTAATGAGGAATGCTCATTGGGTCGTGGGTCGAGACACACATTGGGCGCCCGCAGCGATGAGGCCTATGTTTAAGACCGGCTAGCTCAGTCGACTATTTTTCAGCGTTGTGTCTGAGCCATCGGTGGCCCAGACCCCTCTGCCCTGTTATGGTCGTAGCGTATTGCATATAGCAATATGCTACACGAGATACTGCAGCGTGTGTGCCGGCGGCTGTCAAATCGAGTATTTTTTTGCACCCAGACCGAGAGAAGTGCGTTTCCTCGAACTCGGTGTAACATGCTGAGAGAAGAGATAGAGAAGAAGACAATCGTCTGTCTTGTTAATTGTGTCAGAAGTGAAGGTGAAGTTCAATTGTGCAAAGTCAGAAAAATCAGGCAAAATCATAAATTTTTGAAAGCATCGGAGGAAGTTCAACCCAGCACGTAAGTCCGAAAGTTTCTATCCATACTAGCATTGAAATTCTAATTGAGAAAGAAAGAAAAATATTCCCTTCAGTACCAGGTGAAAATCCGCCACCTGTATGGGGAAGAAATCAGGCCGTACACATAATTTGTGTTAAAGAAAAAGGACTTATTGTCGTATTAGATCGTCCTAATACACCAGAAAGAGTACTGGAAAATCCTCCACGCTATACCAGATTGTTTAGAGTAAAGGTAATGAAAAATGCTGAAATCTGAAATTTTGTTATAAAATTAATTTCATTAAAATTTGGATATTGGAGAAAATACATATGCCATGTATAATTCCATTGGAAGTTCGGAAACTAAATTCCAACTTAGTTCAATTACTGGAAATGTTATAGTTGCTGTTCATCTTGATCGAGAACAACACGATAAATAATTGTTAAAAGTGCCCTCAATTGATGGCCCTTGGAGATCAGAGACTCCACTAACAACCACAAAGCAAATCAGCGTCCTTCGACAGGGAGCCTTAGCAATTCCACGCCACAAATAGTGCTAGGTCTCCACTCAACCAGCTAGTCCTCCAGCCGGATACATCAATCTATACGGAGTAAGAGTGTTGATGGTTTTTCTATGAGTTAATTTTCTATAATTATTAATAATACTAGTAGTCTATAAGATATATAGGATCAGATGAACGAATGACAGTCAAAAGGAAATAGTGTTGTCAAAGTAGATTGAGTCTGACTGCGTGAATTTGGAGATTCTCTAAAATTTCCTTAGAGATTCTATATGAAATTACTATTTTGACATATTGAGCACATAGGTACTGCACTCCGGCAAAATTTTCAAGTAGTGAGGACACAGTTACTAATTACTATAATCAGTTATGAGACAAATAAAAGGTTTCTTTAAAATATGCAATAAGCAGCGCTTCCACGATGACATTAATGAATTTCGTGATAAGTAATAATAATAATAATCCCGGGAACGGTTATTTGTGTTTCTGTTATCGTACTAAGGTCATACATAAGTTTTAAAACAGGAGAATTGTGATGGTAACCTAAATTTATGTTTATGCAGTATAGTTTAGTTAGTACGTTGCAAATAGTAGGTACATAAGTGTTTAGTTTTTCTTGGTTAATGATAACCCCTCCTGCGAATGAACTCATAAATGGATTCTATCCGTGTCTGGAAGCGGTAGATAGTGTCGACCTCAGGCATATCGCAAAGAAGAGAAATGTATCATACAAGGGAATTTTACAGGAAAGCCAGGCAGGGAATTAAAGGTAGAATTGTATTGCAATTGAATAACATGACGTGGTTTTTGTTTTGATCATAAGAAATATATTATAAATATACATATATATATTGTTACGAGCGTGGCCTTAGTTCGTTATTTAAAACACAATATTTCAGATATAATTCAAAAGTTCTTTCTTTATTTAACTTTACTGTTTACTCTCACAAATTCACAAATAATTATCAAATCAACTCTTTATTTATCGCTAGTACTGTACTTCTAATTATCGTAATCCCAATAGTTTACTTCGTTCACTTCGCTGTCTGAAATAATACTCCGCCTCCTAGCTGTCAGAGCGCCGTATTTATACTCTACGAATTATCCTAGAACCTTCCTGAATATTCCGTTCTCCGAACCCAAAGTTTACTAAGATGACACTAACCTAAAGTTGCTTCCATTCCTAACAGATGTCGCTTGATTCACTTTGTGGCACGTAACACTGCCCCCTTCTTAAAATTTGTTCGTCCCGAACAACAGATGGTCCACGGTCGTGGTGCTCTCCGTATTGACCCAAGCGATCTAGATGAACGATTTTTCTTTTGCATCTTGTACCGCGCTGATTCTTGTATGGCATGTTATTAATTTTAGTTTTAACTGCATACGGTCTCTCCCAGTGTTGTGGTAACTTTGGAGAACGTCTCGTGGCCTCGTGCACATCAGCTAATCGTTGTCTGAGCTTTGTGACGTAGTCTTCTGGTAACTTTTGTTCGCCTTTGGGTATACCAAACTTGAGGTCGCTAGGTAAGCGCATTTCCTTTCCGAAAATGACCTTAAATGGGCTTTGTCTGGTCATATTGTAAATAGCTGATATATAAACCATTAGAAATATAGGAATATGTCGAAACCAATCGCGTTGATTATAGTTGAAGACCTTCCTCAGATGTTTGATTAATGTTCTGTTGAAATACTCTTCCATGCTTTGATTTTTCTTTCGTCTTTTATCTTTGATTCCTTTGTCCTCAA
The DNA here is from genome assembly GCA_963930735.1 of Dioctria linearis. Lineage (NCBI taxonomy): Eukaryota > Metazoa > Arthropoda > Insecta > Diptera > Asilidae > Dioctria > Dioctria linearis. The sequence goes on along the minus strand of CAWVNZ010000174.1, from coordinate 23,213 downwards.
ATTTCTTGCCCTTTTGATTGCCGTTGTCATCCTTTTCATTGCCGCCTTTGCGCTTCTTATTATCATCATCGTCAGAAACTTTATCTTTACCTTTTCCGACCTTCATTATACCCTTATCATCGTCATTATCAGCATCTTTAGACCCTTTACTTTTCGTCTTTTTCTTTCTTTCATTGTCCTCGCTCTTGGATTTCTTTCCTTTCTTCTTTCTACTTTTATCACCGTTATCATCATCATCTTTGGATTTCTTTCCTTTCTTCTTTCGACTTTCGTTATCATCATTGTAGTCATCGTCATCTTTTTCTTCCATCCGTCCGCAATGATTCCATTCAGGATTGCATGGACGTTGTGAAAAAGCTTCTGCATATCCGTGGATACGTCCTTTGCGGTATGGGATTTCAAAGTCATGAGGTTGCAGTCTAGTCTCTCCACGGAAAGCTTGCTCTCTAGCTCGCCATCTTCTCCCTTCTTCTTCTGTTGTTTTCATTCGTCCTCGTTTCCTACAGTCGTTTTGCAGGTATCCCAGTCTACTACATTTCCAGCATCGAATGACACCACGCGAAGGAGTGGTCTCTGATGACGGTATTCTGCTGTGAGTCTGCTGCCCAACTCGATATCTTTGCCCAGCTCGATATCTCTGCCCTTCTTCTAGCGCTTCCATTCGTCGGCGTTTTCTGCAGTCCCTTTGGAGGTGTCCTGGTCTATTACAATTCCAGCATCGCAGAATACCGCGTGTAGAATTGCTCTGCATTCTATTACAAGTACATTCCTCCACCGAAATTTCTCTCACTCGTACTGCACTTCGAGAAGCTTGCCTGGCAGATTCATACGCTAGTGCATAGGCTAGTGCTTCTGCTGTTGATTTCTTTCCTGCTAGCCTCAACGCTAGTTGTAAATTTTGATCTGCAATAGCGTTCACAAATGCTTCTGTTGCCACTTCATTAAGGAAATCCACATTTACGCTAGAGTATGAGAGATAAGCTAATCTTTCCACATCAGCCTGCAGTTGTTGTAGTGATTCGCCATGCTTTTGAATCCTGTTGCGTAGCTGTAGGCGATATACTTGCTGCGTGTGTTCATCTCCATAACGTAACTCTATCGCCTGTACTAATGAAGTATATTCACGTTGCCTTTCTATCGGTATAGTTTGTAAAAGCTCTGATGCAGAACCTCGAAGTGCTAATACCAGAGCTGTAGCTTTGTCTGCATCATTCCATCCGTTTACTTCGGAAGCAGCCTCGAATTGTCTCTTGAAAATATGCCACGAATTTTGTCCATCAAATATTGGAGGTTTCATTCTGCCTGCATTGGATATTTCAATTCCTTCGTGCCGTGGTTGTCGATGCTTCATCTTCTCCAAATCTGATTTGAAATTGTCAAGCTGTTCGGTCACTTTTTGTTGAACTTCCGCCACTTCTTGCTCGATTCCTTCAATTTTTAAATTTTGTTCGTCTAACGAGTTTTTCAGGAAATTCTTTTGTTCCTCTAAGCGACTTTCTAGACAATTCTCCAGAGAACTCTTTTGTTCATCCAAACGCGTTTCCAGTGATTTCTTCTGCTCATCTAAACGGGATTCCATAGAATTCTTTTGTTCATCCAAAGCATTCTTCTGCTCATCTAAACGTGATTCCATAGAATTCTTTTGTTCCTGGAGAGAATTCTTTTGTTCGTCCGAACGGGTTTCTATAGATTTCTTGTGTTCCTGGAGAGAATTCTTTTGTTCGTCCAAACGGGTTTCCATAGATTTCTTGTGGTCCTCGAGAGAATTCTTTTGTTCCTGGAGAGAATTCTTTTGTTCGTCCAAACGGGTTTCCATAGATTTCTTGTGTTCCTCGAGGGAATTCTTTTGTTCCTGGAGAGAATTCTTTTGTTCTTGGAGAGAATTCTTTTGTTCCTGGAGAGAATTCTTTTGTTCATCAAAACGGGCTTCCATTTTTCTCATTAAAGTACTTAAAAGCTGTTCTATGTTCATTGCAGGCTCTTCCTCAATTTCTGGTTCTTCTTCGAAAACGAATGTCTCAGGATTCTTTTCTTCCTCTATCAAAGCTTGTCTAAGTCGCTCGACTAGAACATTCTTTAGGCCAGTCGTTTGTAATGACCGCTTCCCCAACTCCACTTTCAATTCCTGTATGCGAAGCTCCTCTAGTTTGCGTCCCATTCTTGCGCGATTTCACAAAATTAATCACTCTTTGAATTTCAAAGTCAAATGCCACCACTTTATTTCGCGATTTTTATTTTACTTCTGACACCAGTTGTTACGAGCGTGGCCTTAGTTCGTTATTTAAAACACAATATTTCAGATATAATTCAAAAGTTCTTTCTTTATTTAACTTTACTGTTTACTCTCACAAATTCACAAATAATTATCAAATCAACTCTTTATTTATCGCTAGTACTGTACTTCTAATTATCGCAATCCCAATAGTTTACTTCGTTCACTTCGCTGTCTGAAATAATACTCCGCCTCCTAGCTGTCAGAGCGCCGTATTTATACTCTACGAATTATCCTAGAACCTTCCTGAATATTCCGTTCTCCGAACCCAAAGTTTACTAAGATGACACTAACCTAAAGTTGCTTCCATTCCTAACAGATGTCGCTTGATTCACTTTGTGGCACGTAACAATATGCATATATATAGCTCTAGTACCGTGGAACCAAAACGAGTTGAACTTAATTAGTTGACGTAGAATTTCCGTTTCTTCAACTCTTTCCCTATATTGAACTAACTACAGAGATTTATTACATATAGATAAGAAATATTATTATTACTATTATGATCTCTTCCTATATTGAACTAACTACAGAGAATTATTACATATAGATACAAGAAATATTGTTACTATTGTTAGGATTACCTTTTCCTATAGCACACTACTTTAATTTAGTACATAGATACATGAAATATGATTACTATTATTATTATGATTGCCATTTATTCTCGCGACGAATTTAATTAATTCTGAACAGCAAACGCGAAATGTAGAAAGTCTATAGCACTTGTAAAATGCCGAGAACGTATACTGTACATCATAATTAAAATAAGAACCTTTTATAACGTAATGATGAGTTGCTGAGAGCTTTTATTTCTCCTCCCACATCCTGGAGCCCTCTCACATGAAATGAAGATCGTCTAGGTTCACACGTTTACTCTTCTCTTCACAGGTCAACTAGGGACTCTGAAAATCTTGCCCTCAGAGTCATATGGGTGGCTGGGGCATGCAAGAAGGCATATCATCTGCGTCTTCGACGATGGATATATGTAAGTGACGTAATGGTCCCTTCAGGACCGAATGTGTGCCGGGTTTTTAGTTGTTTGTAGGCACGAATATTTTTTTTGATTATGGCAGACGGCAGCGGCAGGTTTTTCGCGGAACCTCCCCACACTCTCCGCCAATAGCCGAGGCGAGCTAGTGTGCCGCCCTGCAGTCAACGCTGTCCGTCGAGTGGTCTGTCAGCTCATGCTGGCAGTCTGGACTTCACGTCCAAGTCAAGTCACTCTACATAGTTCCGTAACAAAAATGGCGCCCAACGTGGGGCCACCTCAGTCAACTTCGCGGTTCAAATGCGTTTGACACTGAGACTAATTGTAGATATGGACATTTGGCTAGTAGCTAAATCGTCTGACTCGGTAGTCTCATATCTAGTGGGAGATACATGCGGACCTGAGGCTGAGTCATTTTTTTTGTAGAGTAACGTAATAGGTTTTTGAAAGTTTTTGAAAGTTGTTGATTAAAGTAAAGTTTTATTTGAAAGATTTTGAATTGAAGTTCGACTCTAGGTTTGACTTTGGTCAAGCCGCGAGTCTGAACAGGTGTCTATATTTTCAATATTTTGAATTTTTTTGAATGATCTTTCCCGCTGGTCTTCTGCCATGGAAATGGTAGGTGGTCCCAAGAAAATTTTTTTGTTTGAGCTTTCGCGGAAACATGTTCTGTTTGCCAACTGGCTGGACAAAGTTATGAGTCTGCGGGACGACTGGTTGGTTTCCAGCTAATTAGTTGACCAGGTTCATGACTCTGCCCTGCTAGTGAAATAGCTGGACATGATGATCCGGTGAGGGGAAGAGAAAGAGTTATCGGTGGATGAAAGCGATACTGAAGACCTTCAGTAATCAGGAGTTGGCATACTGCTAACTGCTTGGCTGAAGAATCTCTAGTAGCATTCTCAGTCTTTGACATCTCCGACTTTACTCTTCGCAGGTTTCTGTTGGAACTTCAAACATTTTTCATGCACACATTCACGTCGCTTACTTGTATAAATTTTCTGACCTGAAAAGGGGGAGAGCGGCCTGAAGAGTTTCATGGGTAGAGTAGCTCCTGGAAGGGAAGGAGAAACCGTATGATTTTGATTGGAATCTTTTTTCGAAACGCTTAATTGAACTTTTGGTAACTTTTTCGAACCGTTGAGTTTTCTGAATTTTTTTGAAACTTCTCCGAACGTTTGGGAAAATTTTTTGTTTAAAATTTTAGTATATCGTCCCAACCTTCAAATTTTTAAATCAGTATTTCGTTATCTCCATTTTTGAAGAGCCTGTTAGTTTCCGAACTTTTGAATTCTTTGGATTTTCCTGACATTCCTTTCAAACCCTTGGTTTGAAAAAAAAATGTCTTTGCTTGACTTACAACTGAACACTTGAAATTACACAATGGCTACAGTGCGAACACCACCGCCAGCAACTGGTGCGCCAATACAGGTGCCTGAAAATTGCGCCGTCTGTCTAGAGGGAGACTGGTCTGGCAAGAGGAAGTCAGTGAAGACGGTCTGTGGACATGTGTTCCACAAGGCGTGTCTGAAAACGTGGATTGGACAGCGGTCAAATTGCCCGAACTGCAGTGTCCATTTCACTCAGTATGATTTTACTGAGTATACAGGTGCTGTCCCGAAGACGACGAAACCCGTAAAGTCTGTCAGTCACGATCCATTGCCTCCCATGCCGACATTAGATTTACCACCTTTGACGATTCCACCACCTAGTCGAAGATCCCTATCACCTAGAATGCCAGATCTGCATTACAGGACTTTCACAAACCCTAGTTCACGACAAGATTGTCCGGTGCGCATCGCTCAGGGTCATAGCTCAGCAGCGACTGATGCTTTGATGGCAGGCTTGCGCATGCAAATGCAGGACTTAGTACGCGGAGGTCTCGAACAGAGCCTCAATGCCTTGCGGACTGAACTAGTAACTAGTGTCCGACAACAAACCTCAGCAGCAATGCCACCCGTGGATTTTTCACGACCACCTCCGTCCATGGGTGATCCAAGACCATCACAAGAATACCACGACTTGCGTAGGCAGTCGTAAAATAGACCGCATTCAGCTCTTATCAGCCTAGACCAGATTTTATACCACCAACAACAGTTCCACCAATTCGTATCCCTGCAGGCGTAGGACAACGACGTTCTGGCAGCCCCATCCGCAGATGGAATCTATCTTATAGTGGCGACAGCTCACGGCTCACTGTTTACGAGTTTGTATTTAAGGTGGAAGCTTTGACGTATTCGGCCTTAGAAGGAGAATGTGATCTTCTAGTAAGGCACATGACAACCTTGCTTTCTGGACCAGCGATGGACTGGTACTGGTCTCTCCTGAGGCAGAATTCCACGCCTTCATGGGAGTATCTAAAGACAGCTCTGTTAGCTGAATTGGGAGTACCAACAGATGACTTTAAGTTCAAGGTACAGCTGATGTTGCGAAAACAGAAAGCATGGGAGTCATTTGCTACGTACCATCAACACCTGGTACATTTGCGCGATCAACTGCAAAGTCCCTTGGCGGACGGAGAATTCTTAGGGATCGTAAAGTCAAATCTGCTTCCAGACATTCAGCAGAAAATCTGCTTCCATCCCACTAACACCATACACCAACTCCGGAGTCTCGTGACTCAAATACAGGCGACACAGCAGCGAATCACGACTGCGTGCAGCTGGAATACATATCGCAGCCAAAGAGTCAGCGAGGTGGATGAGTATCGTCCGACGGAGGACGAACTGAAAACGTCACCTGAACGCAGTGAGGAAGGCCTGCTATCTGCTATTACAACCCCTCAGAATGTAATCTGCTGGAACTGTGACCAGTCCGGTCACCTCTATCAAGATTACCGGCAGGAGAGGCAAGTTGTGTTCTGCTATGGATGCGGACGCGAAAAATGTTCAAACCCGATTACAGCTATTGTCGACAGAAAAACATGAGACGGGTCGGGCATACCACCACCTCTTTCCGACCAGCGTCAACGTCGCGAGCGACAACTGTAACGAACACTCCAGTTCAGTCCTTGAACAAGGGGAAGGTTCGCTCCTTTAGCAGACCTTGACGAATCCCTGAATTGTCCACTGATATCATTCAGTGATTCCGATGATGTCAGCAAAACACCTGATAGCACAAACATTTCCCTGATAGAGACGAAGAACCTGATAGACTTCTCCGCAGATCTCCAAGCTCCCATTTCCACCTTCGGGGAGCCCATGACTTTATTAGACACTTCTTTAGAAGAGTCTTTAATTTTCGATGTCCCGATAAAACCGACAGCACTTTTAGCTGACAAGGTTGCTGAGCAGCAGATTTGGCCTCCTACCATTTCTGTTTTAAAACGGCCACCAAGCTCTGTTATGACGAGTGGGCGTGAGCCTGTTGTACATCCGCGGACGCCCTATCATACGCGTCTGCAGAAATTTAATGCAGTAAGAGACCGCATCTTCTCCTCAGTAGCGGAGTTAGCTGAAATTATACTTCCTGACCTGGATTGTAGACGAAGAAGAAAAGATCAACCGTTCGTTGGCGGGAATACTGTTGACGGATAAGACTGGAAAGGAAAAAAATTGCACAGATTTCCGTGTCGATGCCAGACGACATTCGACCGTATGCCGAAGTAAGACTACTCGGGCGAACTGAGACTGGATTACTTGATAGTGGTGCCACTGTCAGTACTCTAAGCCTGGGTGCTCTAGAGAGGCTTGCAGAAGCAGAGGTTGAATGGAAGAGGTATCGGACACAGGCTCAAGAAGCGAATGGTGCCATGACGACTGTGCATGGTCATGTGGACTTGGACATCACTTTCCGTGGTAAGACCCAAAACGTGCGTTTTTACGTGGTTCCTGGGCTCTTACAGGCAATATATCTCAAAGTTACGCAACGCCAAGTTACGAAAGGCATATTTCTGTATCTTTGTTTGTATGGCCACAAAAGCTGTACATTTAGAATTGGTGTCAGATCTCACATCTGAAGCATTCCTCGCAGCATTAAAGAGATTTGTAGCTCGAAGAGGATTGTGCACTGACATATATTCAGATTATGGCACCATCTTCATTGGTGGAAAATCACTTCTGGAAAAGAATTTACGGCAAGCCATTCATGCCTCAACACTAGAAGCAGCAAAATATTTGTCCTCCAAATCAACTGGCACTTTAACCCTCCAGCCTCTCCGTATTTCGGAGGAGTCTGGGAAGCGGGAGTAAAGTCAGTAATATATCATTTTCGAAGAACACTACAATACTCCAAATGTACGTTTGAAGATTATGCAACTCTATTAGCTCAGGTCGAAGCGTGTTTAAACTCTAGGCCACTATGCTATGTTAGAAATGATCCAGCGGGGGGGGGGGGGGGAGTATGTTGAGCACAGCTAAAATAAAATAAAAAAACATTAATTGGATGATGACATTGATTGGATTGGTAGTTCGAACTGAACGTGAAAATCTAACTGATTTCCATGTTTTTTTCGTATTATTTTCGCAAGGAATTCCCAGACATGGCATTTCTATATGTAATGCCTAGGGATTTCAAAGATTTTTCTGATTTTTTTATTTAAGAAATTATAAGTCCAGATTCTTTTATACAAGCAAAAGTGCGGGTTTGGCTCAGTGAAAAATAAATAAATAAATAAAATCAGAGGAAGTAATAACTTTCATAAAGATGTGGTGTGGAAGTTATGACTTCCTCTTATTTTATTTATTTATTTTCACTGACCCAAAAAATTTAGCAAGCTAAAACATATTGACGAAAATTTATTATTTATTTTTATCGAGAGCGGTACTAAGTTAAACGCGCTAAATTTGCCTTTGGGTTTTGATTAGAGATGGCACCATCGGTAAGTCTCCAAAAAATTTAGCTTGAGTTTATCCGCCCGGGCCGTTCTTTAGCGCACTAAAAATATTTATTGTCAGAGTTCTGAGATTTGATAAATTTATTGACCGGATACTATATACTATATATATATACTATTATACTAAATATTTCAGACTTCCCTCAATTTCTTCCTGATTCCTCCAGTCACCTCTTCAGGTACATCCTCCAGGTCAGGAACGTGTCTGAAAATATAATTATATATATAGATTAGTTTGAAGCAACTAATTAAACAAAGTAGTATACAAGAAACTACAAGAATAAGCAAATTACATGCAAAACTGCCAAGAAACCAATTTCTTGGCAGTACAACAACAATTGCATGCAAATGTAAATATTGCCAATTTTTTGCAAAATTCATATTCTCTGCATAATAAACATTTGCAAATTATGCAAATATGTTTACATATGCAAAGTACATGAATTTGCATTTGGCACAAAGCGTATAATTAACAAAAATCAACAATTTACATCATTGTTGACATGTTACAAATCAGTTTCCAACATGAATGATTTATAATAATTTACATATTTCCTGCAAATTATTTATGCTGGAACTGACACATAATTAAAACTAAACACTTAGAAAATAATAAAACACACTTACCTGGATAATTAATCCATAATTTGAAGAAAAAACGACACTTTCGAACTAAAACACCGCGATCGCGACTGTCAAATTGACTCGCGAGAAAGTCAATTAGATGAAATCGACGGCGCGCAACCTATTGAGCATGCTTAGAAGCTGCGAATTTCACCAGTTAATTAGAAATTTAATAAAAAAGGTGAAATTAATTCCCCTATATTGAACTAACTACAGAGATTTATTACATATAGATACAAGAAATATTGTTACTATTGTTAGGATTACCTTCTCCTATAGCACACTACTTAAATTTAATACATAGATACAGGAAATATGATTACTATTATTATTATGATTACCATTAACTCTCGCGACGAATTTAATTAATTCTGAACAGCAACCGCGAAATGTAGAAAGTCTATAGCATTTGTAAAATGCCGAGAACGTATACTGTACATCATAATTAAAATAAGAACCTTTTATAACGTAATGATGAGTTGCTGAGAGCTTTTATTTCTCCTCCCACATCCTGGAGCCCTCTCACATGAAATGAAGATCGTCTAGGTTCGTTCGTTTATTCTTCTCTTTACAGGTCAACTAGGGACTCTGAAAAATCTTGCCTTCAGAGTCAGATGGGTGGCTGGGGCATGCAAGAAGGCATATCATCTGCGTCTTCGACGATGGATATAGGTAAGTGACGTAATGGTCCCTTCAGGACCGAATGTGTGCCGGGTTTTTAGTTGTTTGTAGGCACGAATATTTTTTTTGATTATGGCAGACGGCAGCGGCAGGTTTTTCGGGGAACCTCGCCACACTCTTCGCCAATAGCCGAGGCGAGATAGCGTGCCGCCCTGCAGTCAACGCTGTCCGTCGAGTGATCTGTCACCTCATGCTGGCAGTCTGGACCTCACGTCGCGTCGCTGCTTGAAAATAATACTTTTACTGTGTTGAATGATTGCTGCGAGAAGTCGGTGAAATTTAAAAGGCCCGCCCTTTTTAGAACTAAGCCTATACCAATATCACTGAGTCTACGTAGAGTTTTGTGTCTCACTTGATTCAGACACACTTTGGATCAATACCCAAACGGTCTCTTATCATTATGCGACCAATGATAAGAGATCGTTTTGGGTAGAACCAGTTCAGCATCTGAGTTAGATTCATTAGAATTTGCTGGATTGCTGCTGAGAGCAGTCATTTGGAAATGAGTTGTTTCGATGCTATTTCTATGACCAGTTATTTTCCTTTTTACATTGTCTTCTGAAGAACAGAAATCTTTAACCGCCACTTTGGTGACTTTGGTGAAGTTCGGCAATGTCATATATGCGCCAAAACCTACCTAAAAGGTCTGCGTCACTGAATCTAAGACCCCTATTTTAAGTGACAAAAAACACATGTAATTTTTACAAATAAAAAAAAATGTTTTAATGGAAATCGGGATTTCTTCCTCTAATTTCTTTTTGCCTTTTTTTTTGCCAATCCCATCCTCGAATGGTTAAGAATTAAATTTTTCATAAATGTTTCATATTTCCTCCGATTTCTTGGTTTGCTATGTTCTTCTTATTATCGATTGGTTAGAAATCAAATTTATTATTTTTATTATATTTCATTTAAGTTGCCAAATCTAACTTTCTGGTGAGTTGTTTCTACTACTAACTTAAGTATCTACTGAATCACTTTGTAAGCGATGTACTGTTCACCTTCTTGTGTTGTTTTGCTAATATTTGTCCTCTAATAATTAACTAGCTATTTTCGATCTATGAAACTAACTAACTTTTGAGCAGTTAATAAAATAAGTATCATAATTTTATTATATTTATAACAAATTAAACTATCCCAATTGGCCTCCCCAAGAATGGCGGTGTATCAGAAAGGAAACGGGAGTGGTTAAGTGGTTATCTTAGATGAGATAGCTTTGGCTCTTAGACTCATTATCAAATACTGCTACCTTGTCGTCATCAGATATATTTGGGCGGCGATAAAGGAAGCAGAAGTACATGATGTGCCTGTGAAATTTGAACATATTCCAGATGTAATTAAACACTGGATGGGTTAGGCTACATCATTCCAAATATATACTGCGGACCAACTATGCTGAGAAAAATTAGCACCAAGCTGTAACCAGGGACGTGATACTGATTGTTATCAGCATCAGAAATAACCTTGGTGTCTCTTAGCACAGGAATTTCCGGACTTTTGGACTTAAGGTGGCAGTACACCGAAAATCGATTAATTAATCTGGATGCTCAAAATAAAAACAGCAGAAGAAAGAGCGACCCACAACAATACAGATATTTAGGTGCCAGCGTTGCCCCCCTACTACAATAGTAGTAAATCTACAACCTTTCTCTCTTTAAAATAATCTACTACCGCACTTTTCTGACTCACTACCCTTTTTTAAAATATGAGCCATCTATGTATGTCTCAATATTGGGCAACCCAACCCCATACTGTTGTGTCGTGCGTGCGTGCCGTGCTCCTGAGCACACCGCCTTTATAATTAAACAAACTCCTTTCTTCTCACTTGATTATTTTTTTTTTTTCGCAAAATCTTTTTATTACAAATTTCGACTAAGTTTTAAAAATTTCAATATCTTATCACTTGTTTCGAGTCACTGGATGAAATTATTTTTAGTACAAATTATATTTTAATTTTTATTATTCGACCCGAATCACTTGATAAAATTATTTTGGACACTCAATCTTTACTACAAATTTCAAGTTCTTTATCTCCGTACAACTCACGGCGGATTTTTTAAAACGACTCCCCGAGGTTTGGGCAAATTGCACCCAGGTACCCGTGATCACTTTTTTTAAAAGCTTTTTTCTTTTTGCTTTCTCATGACGATGAAAAATCGTACGTGAGAAAATGCACAAAAGTTTTGATGCAAGCTATACGCATCTATACAAATCTGTAATCTGATATGCACTTGTGCGCCCGTCTTGAAATATTAGTTTTAAGAGGGCGCGAATAATTGTGATAACTGTATGTATGTATGAACATACAATTATATTGAAAAAATAGGTATTGTACGTATGTAGAGTGTACATGCGAAAAAAAGGAAGAAGACACTGTATGTAGGTAAGTGTGCATACCGTGTGAGTGAGCTAAATTGCATTTTGTTATAATGTGGGAATGCATTTCTAAATGCATTTAAAATTTTGAATGAGATTTTAAAGGAAATGAAATTGAAATGTTTTTTTCAGGGTCAATTAATGGTACATCAATATATCGTATTGGACGATACATTGATGTATTGGTATTATGTTTGTGATTCGGGGCAAAGGTACCTGAGTCACAACATTCCTCCCCCCTGGGGAAAAGAAAGTTTTATTCCTACTTGGAAGAAAATCTTTCTTTCTGTATAAAGAAAAAGTTATAAGTATGCATTATGTGGTATAGAATTAGGCTAATGTTGTTATACATAATTATATAAAATTATAGGAGTTAATTAAAATAAATCCTATGAATAGAAGCAGTGAATATTTTCTTTGAATATGAGAGATGTGTAACCTATTTACGATTTATTTTGGATTTAATTTATAATAAAAATAATAGTTATTTTTTATCGTAAAGGAACATTTTTTTTTGATTATATATATTTTGACCTATGGATTTCGATCTGCGTTATCTATTTATATATTTATATTATCTTATAATATTTATATAATATATATAATATATAATATAATATATATTTATATATATATATATACTTAATTATTTAATATATTCCTTAAAGTGGTGCTATTATATTATATTAACCAGTTGGTTGTACATTGTTTTTTTGGAATATGTTTCCTTATAACTGATCCCTTTTTTGTTAAGGGTATTTATTGATTTTTTTTTAATAGTTATTTATTTTTCTTTATATATAAAAAAAAAACTATGTATACATTTATCAAAAACAAAAAAACGTGAGATATTATTTTCCTCCTTAATTCTTTAGTAGTGTTTTGTTTGGATGGGGATGGATAAGGGAGGATAAAAATTGGGAAGCGAGGGGTTACCGTTTCCATTTGTCATTGTCTGTAAGTTAAACGTTTTCTGTGGTCTTTCTTTGTGGAGCAGGAGATATATTGAATTTTGATTCTCTCGGTGCCGGAGTAGGCGGAGTAGGCACATTCTCCTGTTTATGTTCAGGAAGTATTTCTTTCGATTCGCGTACTTTCGATTTGTATTTAATATACAGATAAGCCTATAAAGATGATAGAAGCTACTGTTAAATATGACAGTGCGTAATGGTGGATATGGTGATTGTTGATTGGATTGAGCGGAATTAATTCCTGCTCTTTTTGCGAATGAATTGATTCCAGCACTTTCTTTAGATCCGCGTTTGATATAATCTTTAGGGCATCTGTTTCTATATGCGTTTCCTTTGGAGAAGACGTCATATTCCATATTATACTGGAAATGTTTATTGTTGGGATAAAATAAGAATTAAATTTAGAAACTTTGACGCTATGTCCGTGCAAGATGAATTCTTTGCTTCGTACATAGCAATTTGGATAGATATACATTGTTCCTGTTCCTTGCAGAACTTGTGAGCTAATGGAATTTTCGCAAATAATATCTACGTGGATGGAATCTTTTAGGGAGAAAATCCAAGCGTTCTGCTGCGATAATCGCGTCCAAAAGCAATCTTGTTCTAATGTTAAAATTTTACAATCGGATGTAATCGGCTCCTTTTTTATTAAACTTATCTCGCATTGATTTACCCTGGTATTTGCATTTAAGATTGGGGATGTGATCTGGCAGTAAAAGTGCGTATGATCCAACGTTGCGCAATTGTGAATGTCTTGGACTGTTAGTTCGAGATAGTGTTCGCGATTGTAGTCGATTAGTATATATTCCTTTGATGGTTCAATATATATGAGCGATTTTTTAAGGATAGTAGGCAATGGTATTGTTTTAAAGATTTGATATCGTTCCTTGAGAGGAATGGGGATTCTGAGTTCTATAATTATTTTGTTGTTGAAAATATTCGCAGAGATTGTACTTAATTTATAAATTTGTGATAATGTATTTCCTCTGGGATTTATGGGAAGCATCATTGTATTTGGTTTTTCTTGCTTGATAACAATTCCTCTATTTTTCTAGGAGTTATTAATGTAGGATGAAATTTTCCATGCCTTGAATCCGTAAGGAGATCTATTAATTCTGCCTGGGTATTTTGGTATCTGAATGCCATTAGTGAGACTAGTGAAATGAGTGATTCCAGTTCAATTGATATTTTGTTATCAAGTGACCTATTTCCCATCAATGATGTGCCTGTCTGCACTGATATTAGTTTTTTATGCATGACCATGAATTCCCTTTATATTGCGGCTTTAGTTTTATTGAAAACATTTGCGGTTGCTTCGACTATCGCAGTTTGGCTTTTCATAAGTGATAGGAGGCAATTTTGGTTAAGGGTGAGGTTACGGATTTGCTCGTCATAAATCTTGGCATCATCTTCGCCTAATGTGCCGAAAAGTGCTTTGGAGATTGAGCCTTTTGCATTAAATAGTGCTCTTTGTTTCCTATTTTGAGTCACAAGTAACATATTCTTATATTCTATGTTTGCCATAATAAGATTGATTTGTAGTAACGTATCGTTACTAGTGTGGCTCAAGGCTGAGTGTTTGTCCAGTTTCCGGCAGGTCGCTGTAATTTGTTGGGCTATGAACTGGATGTTGTTGAATTCCATTCGTTGGTGTAGAGGTTGGCTCTGCCAATCTCTTCGAAGTAAATGCCTGTAGTAGCATTTAGCTGCTTTACCTCTATTCCTGAGGCGTAGATTATGGGGATGAAAATTGGAATGAATGCTATATGAGTAGTTACGATATGTTCATTCTGGCGCACTTTTTCCATACAAAAAGTGTCCGGAAAATTCCAACTATTTTGGTGGTCTGGACCGGGCTCTGGGCCACTGGGGGATTCCGTCTAGTGGCCTACGTCACAGGGCCTGCTTGGGGAATTCCTTTCCTACCGTCTGGCTAACCGGGGATGACGTCATCTGCTTGGCTGATCCCCGTCAGCTGATCAAGCTCTGTCTTAGCTGATTTTTAATAAAATAATGCTGGCTTGTGTTGGAATCGAACCGAGACGCTCGGTTTTGTAAAATCCGAGGCGCTCTACCATCAGGCCATGGAGGTGTTGTGTGAATGTTCTTTAAACTTGCTATATACGCTTAGAGTTGTGGGGACAGAGACATCGGGACACTTTTGCGAGGGTATACACACACACACACACACACGCACACGCACACGCACACACAAACAGACACGCGCGCACACACACATACCCACCCACCCACACACACACACACATACGTCATACTAAAATGTTTTCTACCAGGTGATATTCCGTATTGCATGATGTTATTAAGTTAGCAACAACAACAACTAACGTAGGTAGATATGTTGGCTTAGATAAGATATGGCCTAATTTTTGATCTTCAGGTGCAATGCTTCTAATTTGATTCATTGCATAAACAATTCCTACAGCCGAATAATGTAAACAAAATCGCAGTCGAATAATGTAAACAAAATTCGCACAGACCCGAGTAAAGTAAACAAATTGAACGATTCCCAATTTCTTTAGCTGGAAAAAAACAACAACTGATAAGTTGTCTTAGATGAGTAGTGGAAGTTATAATTGAAAATATCTTTTGCTGATAAAAAATTAACAACAACTATAACCTAAGTTGTGGTCTGTATGTATCTGTTCAGTCCACAGACGTAGCTCAAATCCCTCGACGAACTATTAATTCCTAGAAAAGAACGAAAAGGAATACACAAAGTATTCAAATCTAAAAAGATATAAACAAGAACACTTATCTAAATCCTAATTATCTACGGCAGTTCCACAACCTCAAAAAATTACTGCCAACAAACGAAAATGCAGCGACAAATCTCATTTTTGGCTGAACTTCTTCCATCATGGCTCGTATTTTATCTAAAAACAATCAAAAGAGCGAATAAATACAAAAAAATTACATAAATATTATTAAAATGCAGCAAAGCATACTTACCTCCAGAATATTTACATTTTTTGCAATATCATTAAATGACATTACATCAAATCATTATTTTCGCCTCAGTCATTAAATCCAACAAACGTCGCTAGGACAACACCGAGAGGCGAAAGCTCATAACTGGATGCGGCGGCTATAAAAGCCGACGAGCCGCAGCAGAAAATCATTCTTGGTTGAGAGCTCATCTGATTCGGAGACTAATCCGAGTAACAAGAATAAAATTCCCAAACCTCATATAGAAATGAATTCTATATTTCAGAGATTAATCTGAAAATCCTATCAATTCCAAAAATTCCATCCCACACCTAAGCAGAAGATTAATTCTGCACAGAGATTAATCTGCAAAAAGATCCATCCCAAACCTAAGCAGAAGATTAATCTGCAATAATCCGTCCCACACCTAAGCAGAAGAATAATTCTGCTGAAGAGAATAATCTGCTACACCTCCTGCTCACATTTACAGAGGAATAACTCTGCTGCAGAGACTAATTTGCATTCTTCGTTAGAGTAGCATATTGCTACATTTCTGCGCACGCTCAGAATACTGGCAGAGACAAATCTGACTAGTTGTACTGACAGAAGCATTTTGCTGCCATTGTGCGCTCACGCACTAGCAGCATCAATATTTTCCCCTTTTCTTTGTTTGATGACAGATAATAATTCTGATCTTCTCTCCCTTTTTCAGATCGAGGAGAAAATTGGCAGCGTCTGAGCAGGAGCTCATTGATTTTTATTTTGAGTTTTAATTTGTTTATTTTTTATTTCGTATTGAATTTTTATTGAATTTTTAGTAGTTTGTAGTTTTTGCTTTGAATTTCTTTTTAAATGAATTACTGTGATATTTAGTTTTAAGCTTTTGAAATGTTTAAATAAAATTTTATGTTTGAATTTTTAAAACTGAGTTGGTTGAGTCTCAGAAAGAGGTCAAAGACTTAATGGAAGACCTCTTTAAAAGGCATCAAAGAGACGGTAAAAAGAAAACTGTCAAATCGACAGAAAAACGCCTACAAACGTTCACCGAATATTGGAAACAATTCCAAACGCGGCATAGAGTAATTCAAAAGAGAGCGACAAAGGAAGATCGCAAATTAGAATATTTCACGAAAGAAACATTTAGTGATGTACAGGAGTATTATATTGAAAAGGCAGCAAGCATGGAAGAGGATATAGACAAACTAACACCAACGCCTGTCAACAATCCTCCTCAGACTCAGACGTCACATGCTAGCACAAATTCATGTAATAATGAAAGACTCCCCAGAATTACACTTCCCACCTTCAATGGGGAATACTCTACGTGGATTTCATTCCACGATTTATTTAATTCGGTTATACATAATAACAATAATTTGAGAGACGTTGACAAGTTATATTTTTTAAAAACTAATCTAATAGGAGAAGCTGAAAAATTGCTCAGGCATTATGAAATATGCGACGCAAACTATAAACCAGCTTGGCAACTCCTAAAGGAACGCTACTCAAATAAACGAATCCTAGTCAACGTACAACTAAAAAAATTATTGTCTCTCCCAACCACAAATCATGATACTGCCGAAAGTATCAAAAGGCTAATAGACAATATAACAGAGGCGTTATTAGCATTACAAAATTTAGGTGTAGAAACAAACAATTGAGATCCTATAATTATATACTTGACTGTACAAAAGTTACACCCAGACACACACCAGTTATGGGAGCAGAGCCTTCACAACAGCACAGAATTACCCAAATTAAAAATATTAACTAAATTCCTAGAGGCTCGCTTCAGAACCTTGGAAATGATAGGAAATAGAAATACATCTTCGAACATGACACAGAGAAAACCATTTTCACCAAAACCAACTTATGGATTCTTGAATAGAAGCCAAAGTTCAACACCAAGGCACCCACCTACAAAACGGTCCTCTTGCAGTCATTGCAAAGGTAACCATATCATATTTCATTGTCAAACCTTAAGAAATATGAACACCCGACAACGACATGAAGTTGTCACAAATAAGCATTTATGCAAAAATTGCTTATCTCCCAACCACACAACCTTA
Source organism: Dioctria linearis (assembly GCA_963930735.1). Taxonomy (NCBI): domain Eukaryota; kingdom Metazoa; phylum Arthropoda; class Insecta; order Diptera; family Asilidae; genus Dioctria; species Dioctria linearis. The sequence goes on along the minus strand of CAWVNZ010000174.1, from coordinate 5,452 downwards.
AATTGCACAAGCAATAAAAGGTGTTACCACTGTAACAAAAGTCATAACACATTGCTCCACTATGAGCAAAATGATTGGGTGACAGAATCACCTAATCAATCCACCCAAATTTCTAGTATGGAAACTGAACCAAGCACACCTTTAGCTTGTAGAAATGACAGACAACAAGTTCAAAATTTTCTAACCGCCAATATGAAAAGAGCTCTCCTCTCTACAGCTCTGATAAATGTCACCTCATCATCCGGAATCACAATGACATTCCGAGCATTAATAGACTCTGGATCTCAAGTGTCTATTATGACCGAAAAGGCCTGTAAACTCTTACAGCTTAAAGGATCTCCAACCACCCAAGAATTAATTGGACTTGGTTCAACTCCCACTAATATAGCTGTACAGCAAACCACAGTCACAATTAATTCTCTACAAAACAATTTTAAAATAGCGAGCAACATGCTCATAATCCAAAAAATCACCGATCTGCTTCCAACACAGACAGTCGAAGTGTCAAATTGGAAACACATAAACAATCTCCTGCTTGCAGATCCTACGTTCTCAGTTCCAGGAGAAATCGATGTTCTTCTCGGAGCAAATATCTATGCCGCCATCATTAAAAATGGAATTAGAAGAGGATCTAGCAATACACCTACAGCCCAAAACACCGAACTGGGCTGGATTTTGGTCGGAGGAGTACCAGAAATAAAGAGCACGACAACGACTGTGCTATCCACCTATACGACGACAAACCCCGAGATGGATAAGAAACTAAAGAGAGTTTGGGAATACTCCACCATGCCAATATGTTCACCAAAACATCAAGTGCATACAAGAAAACTACTACTCCCCGCAAATTATGAATATGTGTCCACCAAGAATCATAATAAACCTCTACACCACATTGCTCAGAGCAAAAACTGGAGAAATACACCAAGTAAAGCAAAAAAGCACTACACTTTAACAACTCTTTCCACCATCAACACAAAATGGAAAAATGAAACAAAAGTGCCGCCATCTCGTTCAGTGTCAGCAACTTTACAATATAATAAAATGAAAACTGAACTAGATCACAGAGAAACTAAACCTCTCACCAATAGATGGCATCATTATCATCCAAAGACCCTCATATTGCATCAATAATGGAAGAGAATAATATTTCCCCAGTAATATGAACTGGAGCAAAATATGTCAGAGCTCTTTCCTCCTCATCCAATAATAGAAATGAATTAAATATTCTCACCTGTCCTATGTCAAATAACTATCCTCTCTCCTTCACCAACTCAGCTCAGGACAATCATCTATTATCCCCACCAAAATTTACTACTCTCTGGCATTCCAAAAATTCAAAACACCCGTTACATTTGAATATAAACGATTCCGAAACCTGCCAAAAATCACTTCAGTTTTGAACAGTGACAAGTGCGCGCAGTAGTTTTCAAATTCGTTTTTATTTTTCTTTATTTTTTTTTATTTTTTTTTTACTTTATTATGGAGGAACTATTGGAAATTTTTAACTCGGAGTCCTTAGACTCAGTGGATGTAGACATCACACCTACACCTCCCGAGCTCTTGGCATCATTGAAACCAATCAGGCCCATCAGCCCACATGCCACCAACACCCAAAAAGGCACGCAGACCCCGATCAGCTATCGTGCGACCTCCACCCGCGGTACATTCCCCGCCCTATTAAGAGGAAGTCAAGGCCATTTGGGGCAAGGCTGGCATCGCCTGAAATTAAAAAGTTAGTGCTAAAGAAATCGGAAAACCATCATAGCCTCAACTTTTCACCGAGGTCAAGAGAGTACCGGCCAGAAGCTCGGGTGCCAACTCGGCCAAGGCTTCCGACCGCATCACGATCTAAGCCATTGAGCATGCCAAAGCTGGATGCTAAAGTAGACAACGAACCAAGACCGGCCGAATAAACGCTGCCCAGGAATTTACATTCCAACAAAGCCACAAATTCCCAAACAAAGGGACTCAAACAAACCAATAATAAGTATGCCAGACTTAAGCATGATCACGGAAACAGGACCAGTCGCCATAAATACACCACCTGTGCCCACACAGAGTAATACAGTGCCAGAACCAGTGATCAGCGCAACACGCAACACCAAGCTATCACCTCAGGCGACAATGATTAATCCAACAAGTCAATGCATGAATTCCCCAGCTAATCTACCAGCACAAGTTCTAAATTCGCCGATTACTCCCCCAAGGCAGTTGCAAGATTTGGCATCTAATATTGGAAATCCAGATGACCAAAATCGAGGAATTCCAAATGACCTAATTGGGAAAATTGTTGCCACGCCGATTGTCACAAAGTTAATCGAAACTACAAAAGCACCCTGGGACAGAATCAGGAACGCAAAGAGTTTTTTTAAATGGAGTCTTCCTGGAGACGTAACGCTAAAGTTGACAAAGAAAGGAAAAAGGATGTACATATTCCACCAAACAAAATGTAAGTTTATTATTTATAGTTTTTCCTTTTTTTCTTTTGAGGCGGGAGGATGTTCAGTCCACAGATGTAGCTCAAATCCCTCGACGAACTATTAATTCCTAGAAAAGAAAAAAAAGGAATACACAAAGTATTTAAATCTAAAAAGATATAAACAAGAACACTTATCTAAATCCTAATTATCTATGGCAGTTCCACAACCTCAAAAAATTACTGCCAACAAACGAAAATGCAGCGACAAATCTCATTTTGGGCTGAACTTCTTCCATCAAGGCTCGTATTTTATCTAAAAACAATCAAAAGAGCGAATAAATACAAAAAAATTACATAAATATTATTAAAATGCAGCAAAGCATACTTACCTCCAGAATATTTACATTTTTTGCAATATCATTAAATGACATTACGTCAAATCATTATTTTCGCCTCAGTCATTAAATCCAACAAACGTCGCTAGGGCAACACCGAGAGGCGAAAGCTCATAACTGGATGCGGCGGCTATAAAAGCCGACGAGCCGCAGCAGAAAATCATTCTTGGTTCAGAGCTCATCTGATTCGGAGACTAATCCGAGTAACAAGAATAAAATTCCCAAACCTCATATAGAAGATTAATTCTATATTTCAGAGATTAATCTGAAAATCCTATCAATTCCAAAAATTCCATCCCACACCTAAGCAGAAGATTAATTCTGCGCAGAGATTAATCTGCAAAAAGATCCATCCCAAACCTAAGCAGAAGATTAATTCTGCGCAGAGATTAATCTGCAATAATCCGTCCCACACCTAAGCAGAAGAATAATTCTCCTGCAGAGAATAATCTGCTACATCTCCTGCTCACATTTACAGAGGAATAATTCAGCTGCAGAGACTAATCTGCATTCTTCGTTAGAGCAGCATATTGCTACATTTCTGCGCACGCTCAGAATACTGTTACAGACTAATCTGACTAGTTGTACTGACAGAAGTATTTTGCTGCCCTTGTGCCCTCACGCACTAGCAGCATCAATATTTTCCCCTTTTCTTTGTTTGACACAGATAATAATTCTGATCTTCTCTCCCTTTTTCAGAACGAGGAGAAAATTGGCAGCGTCTGAGCAGGAGCTCATTGATTTTTATTTTGAATTTTAATTTGTTTATTTTTTATTCCGTATTGAATTTTTATTGAATTTTTAGTAGTTTGTAGTTTTTGCTTTGAATTTCTTTTTAAATGAATTACTGTGATATTTAGTTTTAAGCTTTTGAAATGTTTAAATAAAATTTTATATTTGAATTTTTAAAACTGAGTTGTCCTTCACAAACCGGCATTCCCTCCCACGTCCGAGACTAGCTCTCACAGTATCTTTTATAAAAAAGAGTGATCATGATATTCGATATCTAAAAAGAGATCACGGCTGCTTGGGATGGTAAGAATGGAAATTAAAGTCATATCAGAAAATTTTCGGTGTAGGGGTGTGTGTGTACTGAGAAGTCTTATCAGAAATCCTCTATGGGATATGGTTTTTTTTTGATATTAGCGATCATACCTTTTCTGATGTAATTCATATTACTAATAATTCAAGTCTAGGCTACTTTTGTAAGCATGCTTTAGTGAATACCGTACTTTGAAACCATCTCGCTCTCTCAAAACATCTTTCTCTCTCTCTAGCACACATGTTTGAGGTGGACTTGATCATATACATGCCAGCTTGGAGCTTGGTTGTCCGCTTTATATACTATGAGTATAGTATGGTTGCTTGGAATTATTAGGCTTGTTGTTGAACGGGACTATTAACGGTGGGGTGGGGTCACTTTACTGATCTAACTGCTATTCATACAGAAATGTGGTGTTTTGATAATCCTAAGCGTACTTTCTTATCTTCCGAACCAAAATAAATTGTTTATACCTTTCCTAACAAAATTATTTAAAAAAATTTATCTTAACCAAATGACAACGATTCCTCAATCAAGAACTCTCTGTTGAGTAATCATTGTATATGGCGCTGTACCTTGGGCTGATGTAGCCGCCTACAGATTCGGGCTCCGGCTGCAAATAGACACACATTCAGCTAGGAGTTAGTGGGCGTAATATGGTAAGGTTACATTTTAATCAAAACTATTTTATTATTTTGTTAAGTAAGGTATAGTGTAGCCTTTGGGAAGGCAAGGAACTAAGCTGTAAATTACTAGAAGACTATTTTCCTGTATGGATTGTAAGTTAGACTCAATAGCATATATAAATTCAATGTTTGGCAGTTTTCTATAAGTATCAATATAGAATATTTTAGAAAGCGGACTCTCAATGCACACAAATAGATTTCTGTTTCATGGCTTGGGAAGTATGCTCGGGGTTTTGGTATGAGGGATTGAATCGATGTATATGTACATGTTTGTATATGTTTATATTTGATTGGAGCAAAGTATTCTTCATGATCCAAAGCTTAAATATAACTGAAATTCTTAAAAAAATTTGAATCGATGACTAATGTTGCCGTAATATTGAGAAGGATTTAAGGGTTTAAGAAAAGAAGGTGGTAGTGTGATATGTTGATTTGAGGAATATCTTACATGAGTAGTGGTAGTTGTATGGGTGCAGTAAAAGCCTTATTAACAATTTTTTTTATGATCAGGTGTAATGGCATGGACAATGTTGCCACTTGAAATTTTTCTAGAGTAGCTTTTTAGCGTAGTCCGAAGGTGGTATGCGTAGCCACACCTTATAGGAAATGTAAAATCTTACCAATTTAAAGCTTTGCAGGAAGTTACTGCTATGATATTAACATAGTATGATATATGGAAGTCGTATGGGTGAAGTTAAAACCTAATTTTTGGTGATCTGGTATAATGGAATGACCAGTGTTGCAATATGAAATCTTTCTAGAGTAACTTTTTCGCAAAGTGATCCTTTTCTGGTAAGGCTATGAGAGTTCGACATCAAAAATCTTATGTAATTTCTTATGGAAGTCCAAGTTTACTTTGCAATTATCTCGCTTTAACACATCATCTGTCTCTCTCTAATACATATGC
>CAWVNZ010000173.1:0-47000 GCA_963930735.1 Dioctria linearis | reverse complement strand
AAAAGGCAATCCCTGGCGCAATTAAAATTTGCGACAGTAAAAAATTATTTTTTGCAAAATTTACTGTAGAAAAGGCAATCCCTGGCGCAATTAAAATTTGCGACAGTAAAAAATTATTTTTTGAAAAATTTACTATAGAAAAGGTAATCCCTGGCGTAATTAAAATTTTCGACAGTAAAAAATTAATTTTTGAAAAATTTACTATAGAAAAGACTATCCCTGGCGTATTTAAAATTTTCGACAGTAAAAAATTATTTTGTGAAAAATTTACTATAGAAACTGCAATCCCTTTCGCAGTTAAAATTTGCGACAGTATAAAATTATTTTTTGAAAAATTTACCATACAAAAGGCAATGCCTGGCGCAATTTAAATTTGCGACAGTAAAAAATTATTTTTTGAATAATTTACTATAGAAAAGGCAATCCCTGGCGTAATTAAAATTTTCGACTGTAAAAAATTAATTTTTGAAAAATTTACTATAGAAAAGGCAATTCCTGGCGTAATTAAAATTTGCGACAGTAAAAAATTAATTTGTGAAAAATTTACTATAGAAAAGGCAATCCGTGGCGTAATTAAAATTTGCGACAGTAAAAAATTATTTTTTGAATAATTTACTATAGAAAAGGCAATACCTGGCGCAATTAAAATTTGCGACAGTAAAAAATTATTTTTTGAATAATTTACTATAGAAAAGGAAATACCTGACGTATTTGAAATTTGCCACAGTATAATATTATTTTTTTGCAAAATTTACTATAGAAAAGACAATCCCAGGTGTATTTAAAATTTGCGACTGTAAAAAATTATTTCTTGAAAAATTTTACTATAGAAAAGGCAATCCCTGGCGTAATTAAAATTTGCGACAGTAGAAAATTATTTTTTGAATAATTTACTATAGAAAAGGCAATCACTGGCGCAATTAAAATTTGCGACAGTAAAAAATTATTTTTTCAAAAATTTACTGTAGAAAAGGCAATCCCTGGCGCAATTAAAATTTGCGACAGTAAAAAATTATTTTTTGAAAAATTTACTGTAGAAAAGGCAATCCCTGGCGCAATTAAAATTTGCGACAGTAAAAAATTAATTTTTGAAAAATTTTCTATAGAAAAGGCAATCCCTGGCGTGGAAAAAATTAATTTTTGAAAAATTTACTATAGAAAAGGCAATCCCTGGCGTAATTAAAATTTACAACATTAAAAAATTATTTTTTGAAAAATTTACTATAGAAAAGGCAATCCCTGGCGTAATTAAAATTTGCGACAGTAAAAAATTATTTTTTGAAAAATTTACTGTAGAAAAGGCAATCCCTGGCGCAATTAAAATTTGCGACAGTAAAAAATTATTTTTTGAAAAATTTACTATAGAAAAGGCAATCCCTGGCGCAATTAAAATTTGCGACAGTAAAAAATTATTTTTTGAAATATTTACTATAGAAAAGGCAATCCCTGCCGCAATTAAAATTTGCGACAGTAAAACATTATTTTTTGAATAATTTACTATAGAAAAGGCAATTCCTGGCGTAATTAAAAACTTGCGACAGTAAAAAATTAGTTTTTGAGAAATTTACTATAGAAAAGGCAATCCCTGGCGCAATTAAAATTTGCGACAGTAAAAAATTATTTTTTGCAAAATTTACTGTAGAAAAGGCAATCCCTGGCGCAATTAAAATTTGCGACAGTAAAAAATTATTTTTTGAAAAATTTACTATAGAAAAGGTAATCCCTGGCGTAATTAAAATTTTCGACAGTAAAAAATTAATTTTTGAAAAATTTACTATAGAAAAGACTATCCCTGGCGTATTTAAAATTTTCGACAGTAAAAAATTATTTTGTGAAAAATTTACTATAGAAACTGCAATCCCTTTCGCAGTTAAAATTTGCGACAGTATAAAATTATTTTTTGAAAAATTTACCATACAAAAGGCAATGCCTGGCGCAATTTAAATTTGCGACAATAAAAAATTATTTTTTTGCAAAATTTACTACAGAAAAGGCAATCCCTGGCGTATTTAAAATTTGCGACAGTAAAAAATTATTTTTTGAAAAATTAACTATAGAAAAGGCAATCCCTGGCGCAATTAAAATTTGCGACAGTAAAAAATTAATTTTTGAATAATTTACTATAGAAAAGGCAATCCCTGGCGTAATTAAAATTTTCGACAGTAAAAAATTAATTTTTGATAAATTTACTATAGAAAAGGCTATCCCTGGCGTATTTAAAATTTGCGACAGTAAAAAATTATTTTTTGAAAAATTTACTATAGAAAAGGCAATCCCTGGCGCAATTACAATTTGCGACAGTAAAAAATTAATTTTTGAATAATTTACTATAGAAAAGGCAATCCCTGGCGTAATTAAAATTTTCGACAGTAAAAAATTAATTTTTGAAAATTTACTATAGAAAAGGCTATCCCTGGCGTATTTAAAATTTGCGACAGTAAAAAATTATTTTTTGAAAAATTTACTGTAGAAAAGGCAATCCCTGGCGTAATTAAAATTTTCGACAGTAAAAAATTATTTTTTGAAAAATTTACTGTAGAAAAGGCAATTCCTGGCGTAATTAAAATTTTCGAGAGTAAAAAATTAATTTTTGAAAAATTTACTATAGAAAAGGCTATCCCTGGCGTATTTAAAATTTGCGACAGTAAAAAATTATTTTTTGAAAAATTTACTGTACAAAAGGCAATTCCTGGCGTAATTAAAATTTGCGACAGAAAAAATTAATTTGTGAAAAATTTACTATAGAAAAGGCAATCCCTGGCGTAATTAAAATTTGCGACAGTAAAAAATAATTTTTTGAAAAATTTACTGTAGAAAAGGCAATCCCTGGCGCAATTAAAACTTGCGACAGTAAAAAATTATTTCTTGTAAAATTTACTGTATAAAAGGCAATCCCTGGCGCAATTAAAATTTGCGACAGTAAAAAATTATTTTTTGAATAATTTACTATAGAAAAGGCAATCCCTGGCGTAATTAAAATTTTCGACTGTAAAAAATTAATTTTTGAAAAATTTACTATAGAAAAGGCAATTCCTGGCGTAATTAAAATTTGCGACAGTAAAAAATTAATTTGTGAAAAATTTACTATAGAAAAGGCAATCCGTGGCGTAATTAAAATTTGCGACAGTAAAAAATTATTTTTTGAATAATTTACTATAGAAAAGGCAATACCTGGCGCAATTAAAATTTGCGACAGTAAAAAATTATTTTTTGAATAATTTACTATAGAAAAGGAAATACCTGGCGTATTTGAAATTTGCCACAGTATAAAATTATTTTTTTTGCAAAATTTACTATAGAAAAGACAATCCCTGGTGTATTTAAAATTTGCGACTGTAAAAAAATTATTTCTTGAAAAATTTACTATAGAAAAGGCAATCCCTGGCGTAATTAAAATTTGCGACAGTAGAAAATTATTTTTTGAATAATTTACTATAGAAAAGGCAATCACTGGCGCAATTAAAATTTGCGACAGTAAAAAATTATTTTTTCAAAAATTTACTGTAGAAAAGGCAATCCCTGGCGCAATTAAAATTTGCGACAGTAAAAAATTATTTTTTGAAAAATTTACTGTAGAAAAGGCAATCCCTGGCGCAATTAAAATTTGCGACAGTAAAAAATTAATTTTTGAAAAATTTTCTATAGAAAAGGCAATCCCTGGCGTGGAAAAAATTAATTTTTGAAAAATTTACTATAGAAAAGGCAATCCCTGGCGTAATTAAAATTTACAACATTAAAAAATTATTTTTTGAAAAATTTACTATAGAAAAGGCAATCCCTGGCGTAATTAAAATTTGCGACAGTAAAAAATTATTTTTTGAAAAATTTACTGTAGAAAAGGCAATCCCTGGCGCAATTAAAATTTGCGACAGTAAAAAATTATTTTTTGAAAAATTTACTATAGAAAAGGCAATCCCTGGCGCAATTGAAATTTGCGACAGTAAAAAATTATTTTTTGAAATATTTACTATAGAAAAGGCAATCCCTGCCGCAATTAAAATTTGCGACAGTAAAACATTATTTTTTGAATAATTTACTATAGAAAAGGCAATTCCTGGCGTAATTAAAACTTGCGACAGTAAAAAATTAGTTTTTGAAAAATTTACTATAGAAAAGGCAATCCCTGGCGCAATTAAAATTTGCGACAGTAAAAAATTATTTTTTGCAAAATTTACTGTAGAAAAGGCAATCCCTGGCGCAATTAAAACTTGCGACAATAAAAAATTATTTTTTGAATAATTTACTATAGAAAAGGCAATCCCTGGTGTAATTAAAATTTGCGACAGTAAAAAATTAGTTTTTGAAAAATTTACTATAGAAAAGGCTATCCCTGGCGTATTTAAAATTTGCGACAGTAAAAAATTAATTTTTGAAAAATTTACTATAGAAAAGGCAATCCCTGGCGAAATTAAAATTTGCGACGGTAAGAAATTAGTTTTTTAAAAATTTACTATAGAAAACGCAATCCTTGGCGTAATTAAAATTTCCGACAGTAAAAAATTAATTTTTGAAAAATTTACTATAGAAAAGGCAATCCCTGGCGCAATTAAAATTTGCGACAGTAAAAAATTAATTTTTGAATAATTTACTATAGAAAAGGCAATCCCTGGCGTAATTAAAATTTTCGACAGTAAAAAATTAATTTTTGATAAATTTACTATAGAAAAGGCTATCCCTGGCGTATTTAAAATTTGCGACAGTAAAAAATTATTTTTTGAAAAATTTACTATAGAAAAGGCAATCCCTGGCGCAATTAAAATTTGCGACAGTAAAAAATTAATTTTTGAATAATTTACTATAGAAAAGGCAATCCCTGGCGTAATTAAAATTTTCGACAGTAAAAAATTAATTTTTGAAAATTTACTATAGAAAAGGCTATCCCTGGCGTATTTAAAATTTGCGACAGTAAAAAATTATTTTTTGAAAAATTTACTGTAGAAAAGGCTATCCCTGGCGTAATTAAAATTTTCGACAGTAAAAAATTATTTTTTGAAAAATTTACTGTAGAAAAGGCAATTCCTGGCGTAATTAAAATTTTCGAGAGTAAAAAATTAATTTTTGAAAAATTTACTATAGAAAAGGCTATCCCTGGCGTATTTAAAATTTGCGACAGTAAAAAATTATTTTTTGAAAAATTTACTGTACAAAAGGCAATTCCTGGCGTAATTAAAATTTGCGACAGTAAAAAATTAATTTGTGAAAAATTTACTATAGAAAAGGCAATCCCTGGCGTAATTAAAATTTGCGACAGTAAAAAATTATTTTTTGAAAAATTTACTGTAGAAAAGGCAATCCCTGGCGCAATTAAAACTTGCGACAGTAAAAAATTATTTCTTGTAAAATTTACTGTATAAAAGGCAATCCCTGGCGCAATTAAAATTTGCGACAGTAAAAAATTATTTTTTGAATAATTTACTATAGAAAAGGCAATCCCTGGCGTAATTAAAATTTTCGACGGTAAAAAATTAATTTTTGAAAAATTTACTATAGAAAAGGCAATTCCTGGCGTAATTAAAATTTGCGACAGTAAAAAATTAATTTGTGAAAAATTTACTATAGAAAAGGCAATCCGTGGCGTAATTAAAATTTGCGACAGTAAAAAATTATTTTTTGAATAATTTACTATAGAAAAGGCAATACCTGGCGCAATTAAAATTTGCGACAGTAAAAAATTATTTTTTGAATAATTTACTATAGAAAAGGAAATACCTGGCGTATTTGAAATTTGCCACAGTATAAAATTATTTTTTTGCAAAATTTACTATAGAAAAGACAATCCCTGGTGTATTTAAAATTTGCGACTGTAAAAAATTATTTCTTGAAAAATTTACTATAGAAAAGGCAATCCCTGGCGTAATTAAAATTTGCGACAGTAGAAAATTATTTTTTGAATAATTTACTATAGAAAAGGCAATCACTGGCGCAATTAAAATTTGCGACAGTAAAAAATTATTTTTTCAAAAATTTACTGTAGAAAAGGCAATCCCTGGCGCAATTAAAATTTGCGACAGTAAAAAATTATTTTTTGAAAAATTTACTGTAGAAAAGGCAATCCCTGGCGCAATTAAAATTTGCGACAGTAAAAAATTAATTTTTGAAAAATTTTCTATAGAAAGGGCAATCCCTGGCGTGGAAAAAATTAATTTTTGAAAAATTTACTATAGAAAAGGCAATCCCTGGCGTAATTAAAATTTACAACATTAAAAAATTATTTTTTGAAAAATTTACTACAGAAAAGGCAATCCCTGGCGTAATTAAAATTTGCGACAGTAAAAAATTATTTTTTGAAAAATTTACTGTAGAAAAGGCAATCCCTGGCGCAATTAAAATTTGCGACAGTAAAAAATTATTTTTTGAAAAAATTTACTATAGAAAAGGCAATCCCTGGCGCAATTAAAATTTGCGACAGTAAAAAATTATTTTTTGAAATATTTACTATAGAAAAGGCAATCCCTGCCGCAATTAAAATTTGCGACAGTAAAACATTATTTTTTGAATAATTTACTATAGAAAAGGCAATTCCTGGCGTAATTAAAACTTGCGACAGTAAAAAATTAGTTTTTGAAAAATTTACTATAGAAAAGGCAATCCCTGGCGCAATTAAAATTTGCGACAGTAAAAAATTATTTTTTGCAAAATTTACTGTAGAAAAGGCAATCCCTGGCGCAATTAAAACTTGCGACAATAAAAAATTATTTTTTGAATAATTTACTATAGAAAAGGCAATCCCTGGTGTAATTAAAATTTGCGACAGTAAAAAATTAGTTTTTGAAAAATTTACTATAGAAAAGGCTATCCCTGGCGTATTTAAAATTTGCGACAGTAAAAAATTAATTTTTGAAAAATTTACTATAGAAAAGGCAATCCCTGGCGAAATTAAAATTTGCGACGGTAAGAAATTAGTTTTTTAAAAATTTACTATAGAAAACGCAATCCTTGGCGTAATTAAAATTTCCGACAGTAAAAAATTAATTTTTGAAAAATTTACTATAGAAAAGGCAATCCCTGGCGGACTTAAAATTTGCGACAGTAAAATTTTATTTTTTGTAAAATTTACTGTAGAAAAGGCAATCCCTGGCGCAATTAAAATTTGCGACAGTAAAAAATTAATTTGTGAATAATTTACTATAGAAAAGGCAATCCCTGGCGTAATTAAAATTTTCGACAGTAAAAAATTAATTTTTGAAAAATTTACTATAGAAAAGGCAATCATTGGCGCAATTAAAATTTGCGACAGTAGAAAATTATTTTTTGAAAAATTTACTGTAGAAAAGGCAATCCCTGGCGCAATTAAAATTTGCGACAGTAGAAAATTATTTTTTGAAAAATGTACTGTAGAAGAGGCATTCCCTGGCGCAATTAAAATTTGCGACAGTAAAAAATTAATTTGTGAAAAATTTACTATAGAAAAGGCAATCCCTGGCGTAATTAAAATTTGCGACAGTAAAAAATTATTTTTTGAAAAGTATACTGTAGAAAAGGCAATCCCTGGCGCAATTAAAATTTGCGACAGTAAAAAATTAATTTTTGAAAATTTACTATAGAAAAGGCTATCCCTGGCGTATTTAAAATTTGCGACAGTAAAAAATTATTTTTTGAAAAATTTACTGTAGAAAAGGCTATCCCTGGCGTAATTAAAATTTTCGACAGTAAAAAATTATTTTTTGAAAAATTTACTGTAGAAAAGGCAATTCCTGGCGTAATTAAAATTTTCGAGAGTAAAAAATTAATTTTTGAAAAATTTACTATAGAAAAGGCTATCCCTGGCGTATTTAAAATTTGCGACAGTAAAAAATTATTTTTTGAAAAATTTACTGTACAAAAGGCAATTCCTGGCGTAATTAAAATTTGCGACAGTAAAAAATTAATTTGTGAAAAATTTACTATAGAAAAGGCAATCCCTGGCGTAATTAAAATTTGCGACAGTAAAAAATTATTTTTTGAAAAATTTACTGTAGAAAAGGCAATCCCTGGCGCAATTAAAACTTGCGACAGTAAAAAATTATTTCTTGTAAAATTTACTGTATAAAAGGCAATCCCTGGCGCAATTAAAATTTGCGACAGTAAAAAATTATTTTTTGAATAATTTACTATAGAAAAGGCAATCCCTGGCGTAATTAAAATTTTCGACTGTAAAAAATTAATTTTTGAAAAATTTACTATAGAAAAGGCAATTCCTGGCGTAATTAAAATTTGCGACAGTAAAAAATTAATTTGTGAAAAATTTACTATAGAAAAGGCAATCCGTGGCGTAATTAAAATTTGCGACAGTAAAAAATTATTTTTTGAATAATTTACTATAGAAAAGGCAATACCTGGCGCAATTAAAATTTGCGACAGTAAAAAATTATTTTTTGAATAATTTACTATAGAAAAGGAAATACCTGGCGTATTTGAAATTTGCCACAGTATAAAATTATTTTTTTGCAAAATTTACTATAGAAAAGACAATCCCTGGTGTATTTAAAATTTGCGACTGTAAAAAATTATTTCTTGAAAAATTTACTATAGAAAAGGCAATCCCTGGCGTAATTAAAATTTGCGACAGTAGAAAATTATTTTTTGAATAATTTACTATAGAAAAGGCAATCACTGGCGCAATTAAAATTTGCGACAGTAAAAAATTATTTTTTCAAAAATTTACTGTAGAAAAGGCAATCCCTGGCGCAATTAAAATTTGCGACAGTAAAAAATTATTTTTTGAAAAATTTACTGTAGAAAAGGCAATCCCTGGCGCAATTAAAATTTGCGACAATAAAAAATTAATTTTTGAAAAATTTTCTATAGAAAAGGCAATTCCTGGCGTGGAAAAAATTAATTTTTGAAAAATTTACTATAGAAAAGGCAATCCCTGGCGTAATTAAAATTTACAACATTAAAAAATTATTTTTTGAAAAATTTACTATAGAAAAGGCAATCCCTGGCGCAATTAAAATTTGCGACAGTAAAAAATTATTTTTTGAAATATTTACTATAGAAAAGGCAATCCCTGCCGCAATTAAAATTTGCGACAGTAAAACATTATTTTTTGAATAATTTACTATAGAAAAGGCAATTTCTGGCGTAATTAAAACTTGCGACAGTAAAAAATTAGTTTTTGAAAAATTTACTATAGAAAAGGCAATCCCTGGCGCAATTAAAATTTGCGACGGTAAAAAATTATTTTTTGCAAAATTTACTGTAGAAAAGGCAATCCCTGGCGCAATTAAAACTTGCGACAATAAAAAATTATTTTTTGAATAATTTACTATAGAAAAGGCAATCCCTGGTGTAATTAAAATTTGCGACAGTAAAAAATTAGTTTTTGAAAAATTTACTATAGAAAAGGCTATCCCTGGCGTATTTAAAATTTGCGACAGTAAAAAATTAATTTTTGAAAAATTTACTATAGAAAAGGCAATCCCTGGCGAAATTAAAATTTGCGACGGTAAGAAATTAGTTTTTTAAAAATTTACTATAGAAAACGCAATCCTTGGCGTAATTAAAATTTCCGACAGTAAAAAATTAATTTTTGAAAAATTTACTATAGAAAAGGCAATCCCTGGCGGACTTAAAATTTGCGACAGTAAAATTTTATTTTTTGTAAAATTTACTGTAGAAAAGGCAATCCCTGGCGCAATTAAAATTTGCGACAGTAAAAAATTAATTTGTGAATAATTTACTATAGAAAAGGCAATCCCTGGCGTAAATAAAATATTCGACAGTAAAAAATTAATTTTTGAAAAATTTACTATAGAAAAGGCAATCATTGGCGCAATTAAAATTTGCGACAGTAGAAAATTATTTTTTGAAAAATTTACTGTAGAAAAGGCAATCCCTGGCGCAATTAAAATTTGCGACAGTAGAAAATTATTTTTTGAAAAATTTACTGTAGAAGAGGCATTCCCTGGCGCAATTAAAATTTGCGACAGTAAAAAATTAATTTGTGAAAAATTTACTATAGAAAAGGCAATCCCTGGCGTAATTAAAATTTGCGACAGTAAAAAATTATTTTTTGAAAAGTATACTGTAGAAAAGGCAATCCCTGGCGCAATTAAAATTTGCGACAGTAGAAAATTATTTTTTGAAAAATTTACTGTAGAAAAGGCAATCCCTGGCGCATTTAAAATTTGCGACAGTAGAAAATAATTTTTTGAAAAATTTCCTGTAGAAAAGGCAATCCCTGCCGCAATTAAAATTTGCGACAGTAAAAAATTATTTTTTTAAAAATTTACTATAGAAAAGGCAATCCCTGGCGTATTTAAAATTTGAGACAGTTATAAATTATTTTTTGAAAAATTTACTGTAGAAAAGGCAATCCGTGGTGCAATTAAAATTTGCGAGAGTAAAAAATTAATTTTTGAAAAATTTACTATAGAAAAGGCAATCCCTGGCGCAATTAAAATTTGCGACAGTAAAAAATTAATTTTTGAAAAATTTACTATAGAAAATGCAATCCCTGGCGCAATTAAAATTTGCGACAGTAAAAAATTATTTTTTGAATAATTTACTATAGAAAAGGCAATCCCTGGCGCAATTAAAATTTGCGACAGTAAAAAATTATTTTTTGAAAAATTTACTATAGAAAAGGCAATCCCTGGCGTATTTAAAATTTGCGACAGTAAAAAATTAATTTTTGAAAAATTTACTATAGAAAAGGCAATCCCTGGCGTATTTAAAATTTGCGACAGTAAAAAATTAATTTTGAAAAATTTACTATAGAAAAGGCAATCCCTGGCGTAATTAAAATTTGAGACAGTATAAAATTATTTTTTGAATAATTTACTATAGAAAAGGCAATCCCTGGCGTAATTAAAATTTGCGACAGTAAAAAATTAGTTTTTAAAAATTTACTGTAGAAGAGGCAATCCCTGGCGGATTTAAAATTTGCGACAGTAAAAAATTAATTTGTGAAAAATTTACTATAGAAAAGGCAATCAATCCCTGGCGCAATTAAAATTTGCGACAGTAAAAAATTATTTTTTGAAAAATTTACTATAGAAAAGGCAATCCCTGGCGTATTTAAAATTTGCGACAGTAAAAAACTCTTTTTTGAATAATTTACTATAGGATAGGCAATCCCTGGCGTATTTAAAATTTGCGACAGTAAAAAATTAATTTGTGAAAAATTTACTATAGAAAAGGCAATCCCTGGTGCAATTAAAATTTGCGACAGTATAAAATTATTTTTTGAAAAATTTACTATAGAAAAGGCAATGCCTGGCTTAATTAAAATTTGCGACAGTAAAAAATTAGTTTTTGAAAAATTTACTATAGAAAAGGCAATCCCTGGCGTAATTAAAATTTGCGACAGTAAAAAATTAGTTTTTGAAAAATTTTCTATAGAAAAGGCTATCCCTGGCGTATTTAAAATTTGCGACAGTAAAAAATTAATTTTTGAAAAATTTACTATAGAAAAGGCAATCCCTGGCGAAATTAAAATTTGCGACGGTAAGAAATTAGTTTTTTAAAAATTTACTATAGAAAACGCAATCCCTGGCGTAATTAAAATTTCCGACAGTAAAAAATTATTTTTTGAATAATTTACTATAGAAAAGGCAATCCCTGGCGCAATTAAAATTTGCGACAGTAAAAAATTATTTTTTGAAAAATTTACTATAGAAAAGGCAATCCCTGGCGTATTTAAATTTTGCGACAGTAAAAAATTAATTTTTGAAAAATTTACTATAGAAAAGGCAATCCCTGGCGCATTTAAAATTTGCGACAGTAAAAAATTATTTTTTTAAAAATTTACTATAGAAAAGGCAATCCCTGGCGCAATTAAAATTTGCGACAGTAGAAAATTATTTTTTGAAAAATTTACTATAGAAAAGGCAATCCCTGGCGCAATTAAAATTTGCGACAGTAAAAAATTAGTTTTTGAAAAATTTACTATAGAAAAGGCAATCCCTGGCGCAATTAAAATTTGCGACAGTAGAAAATTAAATTTTGAAAAATTTACTATAGAAGAGGCAATCCCTGGCGTATTTAAAATTTGTGACAGTAGAAAATTATTTTTTGAAAATTTTACTATAGAAAAGGCAATCCCTGGCGTAATTAAAATTTGCGACAGTATAAAATTATTTTTTGAATAATTTACTATAGAAAAGGCAATCCCTGGCGCAATTAAAATTTGCGACAGTAAAAAATTAGTTTTTAAAAATTTACTGTAGAAGAGGCAATCCCTGGCGGATTTAAAATTTGCGACAGTAAAAAATTAATTTGTGAAAAATTTACTATAGAAAAGGCAATCCCTGGCGCAATTAAAATTTGCGACAGTAAAAAATTATTTTTTGAAAAATTTACTATAGAAAAGGCAATCCCTGGCGTATTTAAAATTTGCGACAGTAAAAAACTCTTTTTTGAATAATTTACTATAGAAAAGGCAATCCCTGGCGTATTTAAAATTTGCGACAGTATAAAATTATTTTTTGAAAAATTTACTGTAGAAAAGGCAATCCCTGGCGTAATTAAAATTTGCGACAGTAAAAAATTAATTTGTGAAAAATTTACTATAGAAAAGGCAATCCCTGGCGTAATTAAAATTTGCGACAGTAAAAAATTAGTTTTTGAAAAATTTACTATAGAAAAGGCTATCCCTGGCGTATTTAAAATTTGCGACAGTAAAAAATTAATTTTTGAAAAATTTACTATAGAAAAGGCAATTACTGGCGAAATTAAAATTTGCGACGGTAAGAAATTAGTTTTTTAAAAATTTACTATAGAAAACGCAATCCCTGGCGTAATTAAAATTTCCGACAGTAAAAAATTATTTTTTGAATAATTTACTATAGAAAAGGCAATCCCTGGCGCAATTAAAATTTGCGACAGTAAAAAATTATTTTTTGAAAAATTTACTATAGAAAAGGCAATCCCTGGCGTATTTAAAATTTGCGACAGTAAAAAATTAATTTTTGAAAAATTTACTATAGAAAAGGCAATCCCTGGCGCATTTAAAATTTGCGACAGTAAAAAATTATTTTTTGAAAAGTATACTGTAGAAAAGGCAATCCCTGGCGCAATTAAAATTTGCGACAGTAGAAAATTATTTTTTGAAAAATTTACTGTAGAAAAGGCAATCCCTGGCGCAATTAAAATTTGCGACAGTAGAAAATAATTTTTTGAAAAATTTCCTGTAGAAAAGGCAATCCCTGGCGCAATTAAAATTTGCGACAGTAAAAAATTTTTTTTTTAAATATTTACTATACAAAAGGCAATTTCTGGCGTATTTAAAATTTGAGACAGTTATAAATTATTTTTTGAAAAATTTACTGTAGAAAAGGCAATCCGTGGTGCAATTAAAATTTGCGAGAGTAAAAAATTAATTTTTGAAAAATTTACTATAGAAAAGGCAATCCCTGGCGCAATTAAAATTTGCGACAGTAAAAAATTAATTTTTGAAAAATTTACTATAGAAAAGGCAATCCCTGGCGCAATTAAAATTTGCGACAGTAAAAAATTATTTTTTGAATAATTTACTATAGAAAAGGCAATCCCTGGCGCAATTAAAATTTGCGACAGTAAAAAATTATTTTTTGAAAAATTTACTATAGAAAAGGCAATCCCTGGCGTATTTAAAATTTGCGACAGTAAAAAATTAATTTTTGAAAAATTTACTATAGAAAAGGCAATCCCAGGCGCATTTAAAATTTGCGACAGTAAAAAATTAATTTTTGAAAAATTTACTATAGAAAAGGCAATCCCTGGCGTAATTAAAATTTGCGACAGTAAAAAATTATTTTTTGAAAAATTTACTATAGAAAAGGCAATCCCTGGCGCAATTAAAATTTGCGACAGTAAAAAATTATTTTTTGAAATATATACTATAGAAAAGGCAATCCCTGGCGCAATTAAAATTTGCGACAGTAAAAAATTATTTTTTGAATAATTTACTATAGAAAAGGCAATCTCTGGCGTAATTAAAACTTGCGACAGTAAAAAATTAGTTTTTGAAAAATTTACTATAGAAAAGGCTATCCGTGGCGTATTTAAAATTTGCGACAGTAAAAAATTAATTTTTGAAAAATTTACTATAGAAAAGGCAATCCCTGGCGTAATTAAAATTTGTGACAGTAAAAAATTAATTTTTGAAAAATTTACTACAGAAAAGGCAATCCCTGGCGGATTTAAAATTTGCAAAAGTAAAAAATTATTTTTTGAAAAATTTACTATAGAAAAGGCAATCCCTGGCGTAATTAAAATTTGCGACAGTAAAAAATAATTTTTTGAAAAATTTACTGTAGAAAAGCCAATCCCTGGCGCAATTAAAATTTGCGACAGTAGAAAATTATTTTTTGAAAAATTTACTGTAGAAAAGGCAATCCCTGGCGTATTTAAAATTTGAGACAGTTATAAATTATTTTTTGAAAAATTTACTGTAGAAAAGGCAATCCGTGGTGCAATTAAAATTTGCGAGAGTAAAAAATTAATTTTTGAGAAATTTACTATAGAAAAGGCAATCCCTGGCGCAATTAAAATTTGCGACAGTAAAAAATTATTTTTTGAAAAATTTACTATAGAAAAGGCAAACCCTGGCGCAATTAAATATTGCGACAGTAAAAAATTATTTTTTGAAATATATACTATAGAAAAGGCAATCCCTGGCGCAATTAAAATTTGCGACAGTAAAAAATTATTTTTTGAATAATTTACTATAGAAAAGGCAATCCCTGGCGTAATTAAAACTTGCGACAGTAAAAAATTAGTTTTTGAAAAATTTACTATAGAAAAGGCTATCCGTGGCGTATTTAAAATTTGCGACAGTAAAAAATTAATTTTTGAAAAATTTACTATAGAAAAGGCAATCCCTGGCGTAATTAAAATTTGTGACAGTAAAAAATTAATTTTTGAAAAATTTACTACAGAAAAGGCAATCCCTGGCGGATTTAAAATTTGCAACAGTAAAAAATTATTTTTTGAAAAATTTACTATAGAAAAGGCAATCCCTGGCGTAATTAAAATTTGCGACAGTAAAAAACTATTTTTTGAAAAATTTACTGTAGAAAAGCCAATCCCTGGCGCAATTAAAATTTGCGACAGTATAAAATTATTTTTTGAAAAATTTACTATAGAAAAGGCAATCCCTGGCGCAATTAAAATTTGCGACAGTAAAAAATTAGTTTTTGAAAAATTTACTATAGAAAAGGCAATCCCTGGCGCAATTAAAATTTGCGACAGTAGAAAATTAAATTTTGAAAAATTTACTATAGAAGAGGCAATCCCTGGCGTATTTAAAATTTGCGACAGTAAAAAATTATTTTTTGAAAATTTTACTATAGAAAAGGCAATCCCTGGCGCAATTAAAATTTGCGACAGTAAAAAATTATTTTTTGAAAAATTTACTATAGAAAAGGCAATCCCTGGCGTATTTAAAATTTGCGACAGTAAAAAACTCTTTTTTGAATAATTTACTATAGAAAAGGCAATCCCTGGCGTATTTAAAATTTGCGACAGTAAAAAATTAATTTGTGAAAAATTTACTATAGAAAAGGCAATCCCTGGTGCAATTAAAATTTGCGACAGTATAAAATTATTTTTTGAAAAATTTACTATAGAAAAGGCAATCCCTGGCGTAATTAAAATTTGCGACAGTAAAAAATTAATTTGTGAAAAATTTACTATAGAAAAGGCAATCCCTGTCGTAATTAAAATTTGCGACAGTAAAAAATTAGTTTTTGAAAAATTTACTATAGAAAAGGCTATCCCTGGCGTATTAAAAATTTACGACAGTAAAAAATTAATTTTTGAAAAATTTACTATAGAAAAGGCAATCCCTGGCGAAATTAAATTTTGCGACGGTAAGAAATTAGTTTTTTAAAAATTTACTATAGAAAACGCAATCCCTGGCGTAATTAAAATTTCCGACAGTAAAAAATTAATTTTTGAAAAATTTACTATAGAAAAGGCAATCCCTGGCGGACTTAAAATTTGCGACAGTAAAAAATTATTTTTTGTAAAATTTACTGTAGAAAAGGCAATCCCTGGCGCAATTAAAATTTGCGACAGTAAAAAATTAATTTGTGAATAATTTACTATAGAAAAGGCAATCCCTGGCGTAATTAAAATTTTCGACAGTAAAAAATTAATTTTTGAAAAATTTACTATAGAAAAGGCAATCATTGGCGCAATTAAAATTTGCGACAGTAGAAAATTATTTTTTGAAAAATTTACTGTAGAAAAGGCAATCCCTGGCGCAATTAAAATTTGCGACAGTAGAAAATTATTTTTTGAAAAATTTACTGTAGAAGAGGCATTCCCTGGCGCAATTAAAATTTGCGACAGTAAAAAATTAATTTGTGAAAAATTTATATAGAAAAGGCAATCCCTGGCGTAATTAATATTTGCGACAGTAAAAAATTATTTTTTGAAAAGTATACTGTAGAAAAGGCAATCCCTGGCGCAATTAAAATTTGCGACAGTAGAAAATTATTTTTTGAAAAATTTACTGTAGAAAAGGCAATCCCTGGCGCAATTAAAATTTGCGACAGTAGAAAATAATTTTTTGAAAAATTTCCTGTAGAAAAGGCAATCCCTGGCGCAATTAAAATTTGCGAAAGTAAAAAATTATTTTTTTAAAAATTTACTATAGAAAAGGCAATCCCTGGCGTATTTAAAATTTGAGACAGTTATAAATTATTTTTTGAAAAATTTACTGTAGAAAAGGCAATCCGTGGTGCAATTAAAATTTGCGAGAGTAAAAAATTAATTTTTGAAAAATTTACTATAGAAAAGGCAATCCCTGGCGCAATTAAAATTTGCGACAGTAAAAAATTAATTTTTGAAAAATTTACTATAGAAAAGGCAATCCCTGGCGCAATTAAAATTTGCGACAGTAAAAAATTATTTTTTGGATAATTTACTATAGAAAAGGCAATCCCTGGCGCAATTAAAATTTGCGACAGTAAAAAATTTTTTTTTTAAATATTTACTATACAAAAGGCAATTTCTGGCGTATTTAAAATTTGAGACAGTTATAAATTATTTTTTGAAAAATTTACTGTAGAAAAGGCAATCCGTGGTGCAATTAAAATTTGCGAGAGTAAAAAATTAATTTTTGAAAAATTTACTATAGAAAAGGCAATCCCTGGCGCAATTAAAATTTGCGACAGTAAAAAATTAATTTTTGAAAAATTTACTATAGAAAAGGCAATCCCTGGCGCAATTAAAATTTGCGACAGTAAAAAATTATTTTTTGAATAATTTACTATAGAAAAGGCAATCCCTGGCGCAATTAAAATTTGCGACAGTAAAAAATTATTTTTTGAAAAATTTACTATAGAAAAGGCAATCCCTGGCGTATTTAAAATTTGCGACAGTAAAAAATTAATTTTTGAAAAATTTACTATAGAAAAGGCAATCCCAGGCGCATTTAAAATTTGCGACAGTAAAAAATTAATTTTTGAAAAATTTACTATAGAAAAGGCAATCCCTGGCGTAATTAAAATTTGCGACAGTAAAAAATTATTTTTTGAAAAATTTACTATAGAAAAGGCAATCCCTGGCGCAATTAAAATTTGCGACAGTAAAAAATTATTTTTTGAAATATATACTATAGAAAAGGCAATCCCTGGCGCAATTAAAATTTGCGACAGTAAAAAATTATTTTTTGAATAATTTACTATAGAAAAGGCAATCTCTGGCGTAATTAAAACTTGCGACAGTAAAAAATTAGTTTTTGAAAAATTTACTATAGAAAAGGCTATCCGTGGCGTATTTAAAATTTGCGACAGTAAAAAATTAATTTTTGAAAAATTTACTATAGAAAAGGCAATCCCTGGCGTAATTAAAATTTGTGACAGTAAAAAATTAATTTTTGAAAAATTTACTACAGAAAAGGCAATCCCTGGCGGATTTAAAATTTGCAAAAGTAAAAAATTATTTTTTGAAAAATTTACTATAGAAAAGGCAATCCCTGGCGTAATTAAAATTTGCGACAGTAAAAAATAATTTTTTGAAAAATTTACTGTAGAAAAGCCAATCCCTGGCGCAATTAAAATTTGCGACAGTAGAAAATTATTTTTTGAAAAATTTACTGTAGAAAAGGCAATCCCTGGCGTATTTAAAATTTGAGACAGTTATAAATTATTTTTTGAAAAATTTACTGTAGAAAAGGCAATCCGTGGTGCAATTAAAATTTGCGAGAGTAAAAAATTAATTTTTGAGAAATTTACTATAGAAAAGGCAATCCCTGGCGCAATTAAAATTTGCGACAGTAAAAAATTATTTTTTGAAAAATTTACTATAGAAAAGGCAAACCCTGGCGCAATTAAATATTGCGACAGTAAAAAATTATTTTTTGAAATATATACTATAGAAAAGGCAATCCCTGGCGCAATTAAAATTTGCGACAGTAAAAAATTATTTTTTGAATAATTTACTATAGAAAAGGCAATCCCTGGCGTAATTAAAACTTGCGACAGTAAAAAATTAGTTTTTGAAAAATTTACTATAGAAAAGGCTATCCGTGGCGTATTTAAAATTTGCGACAGTAAAAAATTAATTTTTGAAAAATTTACTATAGAAAAGGCAATCCCTGGCGTAATTAAAATTTGTGACAGTAAAAAATTAATTTTTGAAAAATTTACTACAGAAAAGGCAATCCCTGGCGGATTTAAAATTTGCAACAGTAAAAAATTATTTTTTGAAAAATTTACTATAGAAAAGGCAATCCCTGGCGTAATTAAAATTTGCGACAGTAAAAAACTATTTTTTGAAAAATTTACTGTAGAAAAGCCAATCCCTGGCGCAATTAAAATTTGCGACAGTATAAAATTATTTTTTGAAAAATTTACTATAGAAAAGGCAATCCCTGGCGCAATTAAAATTTGCGACAGTAAAAAATTAGTTTTTGAAAAATTTACTATAGAAAAGGCAATCCCTGGCGCAATTAAAATTTGCGACAGTAGAAAATTAAATTTTGAAAAATTTACTATAGAAGAGGCAATCCCTGGCGTATTTAAAATTTGCGACAGTAAAAAATTATTTTTTGAAAATTTTACTATAGAAAAGGCAATCCCTGGCGCAATTAAAATTTGCGACAGTAAAAAATTATTTTTTGAAAAATTTACTATAGAAAAGGCAATCCCTGGCGTATTTAAAATTTGCGACAGTAAAAAACTCTTTTTTGAATAATTTACTATAGAAAAGGCAATCCCTGGCGTATTTAAAATTTGCGACAGTAAAAAATTAATTTGTGAAAAATTTACTATAGAAAAGGCAATCCCTGGTGCAATTAAAATTTGCGACAGTATAAAATTATTTTTTGAAAAATTTACTATAGAAAAGGCAATCCCTGGCGTAATTAAAATTTGCGACAGTAAAAAATTAATTTGTGAAAAATTTACTATAGAAAAGGCAATCCCTGTCGTAATTAAAATTTGCGACAGTAAAAAATTAGTTTTTGAAAAATTTACTATAGAAAAGGCTATCCCTGGCGTATTAAAAATTTGCGACAGTAAAAAATTAATTTTTGAAAAATTTACTATAGAAAAGGCAATCCCTGGCGAAATTAAATTTTGCGACGGTAAGAAATTAGTTTTTTAAAAATTTACTATAGAAAACGCAATCCCTGGCGTAATTAAAATTTCCGACAGTAAAAAATTAATTTTTGAAAAATTTACTATAGAAAAGGCAATCCCTGGCGGACTTAAAATTTGCGACAGTAAAAAATTATTTTTTGTAAAATTTACTGTAGAAAAGGCAATCCCTGGCGCAATTAAAATTTGCGACAGTAAAAATTAATTTGTGAATAATTTACTATAGAAAAGGCAATCCCTGGCGTAATTAAAATTTTCGACAGTAAAAAATTAATTTTTGAAAAATTTACTATAGAAAAGGCAATCATTGGCGCAATTAAAATTTGCGACAGTAGAAAATTATTTTTTGAAAAAATTTACTGTAGAAAAGGCAATCCCTGGCGCAATTAAAATTTGCGACAGTAGAAAATTATTTTTTGAAAAATTTACTGTAGAAGAGGCATTCCCTGGCGCAATTAAAATTTGCGACAGTAAAAAATTAATTTGTGAAAAATTTATATAGAAAAGGCAATCCCTGGCGTAATTAATATTTGCGACAGTAAAAAATTATTTTTTGAAAAGTATACTGTAGAAAAGGCAATCCCTGGCGCAATTAAAATTTGCGACAGTAGAAAATTATTTTTTGAAAAATTTACTGTAGAAAAGGCAATCCCTGGCGCAATTAAAATTTGCGACAGTAGAAAATAATTTTTTGAAAAATTTCCTGTAGAAAAGGCAATCCCTGGCGCAATTAAAATTTGCGAAAGTAAAAAATTATTTTTTTAAAAATTTACTATAGAAAAGGCAATCCCTGGCGTATTTAAAATTTGAGACAGTTATAAATTATTTTTTGAAAAATTTACTGTAGAAAAGGCAATCCGTGGTGCAATTAAAATTTGCGAGAGTAAAAAATTAATTTTTGAAAAATTTACTATAGAAAAGGCAATCCCTGGCGCAATTAAAATTTGCGACAGTAAAAAATTAATTTTTGAAAAATTTACTATAGAAAAGGCAATCCCTGGCGCAATTAAAATTTGCGACAGTAAAAAATTATTTTTTGGATAATTTACTATAGAAAAGGCAATCCCTGGCGCAATTAAAATTTGCGACAGTAAAAATTATTTTTTGAAAAATTTACTATAGAAAAGGCAATCCCTGGCGTATTTAAAATTTGCGACAGTAAAAAATTAATTTTTGAAAAATTTACTATAGAAAAGGCAATCCCTGGCGCATTTAAAATTTGCGACAGTAAAAAATTAATTTTGAAAAATTTACTATAGAAAAGGCAATCCCTGGCGTAATTAAAAATTTGCGACAGTAAAAAATTATTTTTTGAAAAATTTACTACAGAAAAGGCAATCCCTGGCGTAATTAAAATTTGCGACAGTAAAAAATTATTTTTTGAAAAATTTACTGTAGAAAAGGCAATCCCTGGCGCAGTTAAAATTTGCGACAGTAAAAAATTATTTTTTGAAAAATTTACTATAGAAAAGGCAATCCCTGGCGCAATTAAAATTTGCGACAGTAAAAAATTATTTTTTGAAATATATACTATAGAAAAGGCAATCCCTGGCGGAATTTAAATTTGCGACAGTAAAAAATTATTTTTTGGATAATTTACTATAGAAGAGGCAATCCCTGGCGTAATTAAAACTTGCGACAATAAAAAATTAGTTTTTGAAAAATTTACTATAGAAAAGGCTATCCGTGGCGTATTTAAAATTTGCGACAGTAAAAAATTAATTTTTGAAAAATTTACTATAGAAAAGGCAATCCCTGGCGTAATTAAAATTTGTGACAGTAAAAAATTAATTTTTGAAAAATTTACTACAGAAAAGGCAATCCCTGGCGGATTTAAAATTTGCAACAGTAAAAAATTATTTTTTGAAAAATTTACTATAGAAAAGGCAATCCCTGGCGTAATTAAAATTTGCGACAGTAAAAAATTATTTTTTGAAAAATTTACTGTAGAAAAGCCAATCCCCTGGCGCAATTAAAATTTGCGACAGTATAAAATTATTTTTTGAAAAATTTACTATAGAAAAGGCAATCCCTGGCGCAATTAAAATTTGCGACAGTAAAAAATTAGTTTTTGAAAAATTTACTATAGAAAAGGCAATCCCTGGCGCAATTAAAATTTGCGACAGTAGAAAATTAAATTTTGAAAAATTTACTATAGAAGAGGCAATCCCTGGCGTATTTAAAATTTGCGACAGTAAAAAATTATTTTTTGAAAATTTTACTATAGAAAAGGTAATACCTGGCGTAATTAAAATTTGCGACAGTATAAAATTATTTTTTGAATAATTTACTATAGAAAAGGCAATCCCTGACGTAATTAAAATTTGCGACAGTAAAAAATTAGTTTTTAAAAATTTACTGTAGAAGAGGCAATCCCTGGCGGATTTAAAATTTGCGACAGTAAAAAATTAATTTGTGAAAAATTTACTATAGAAAAGGCAATCCCTGGCGTAACTAAAATTTGCGACAGTAAAAAATTAATTTGTGAAAAATTTACTATAGAAAAGGCAATCCCTGGCGTAATTAAAATTTGCGACAGTAAAAAATTAATTTGTGAAAAATTTACTATAGAAAGGCAATCCCTAGCGTATTTAAAATTTGCGACAGTAAAAAATTATTTTTTGAAAAATTTACTATAGAAAAGGCAATCCCTGGCGTATTTAAAATTTGCGACAGTAAAAAATTATTTTTTGAATAATTTACTATAGAAAAGGCAATCCCTGGCGTATTTAAAATTTGCGACAGTAAACAATTATTTTTTGAAAAATTTACTATAGAAACGGCAATCCCTGGCGTAATTAAAATTTGCGACAGTAAAAATTATTTTTTGAATAATTTTACTATAGAAAAGGCAATCCCTGGCGCAATTAAAATTTGCGACAGTAAAAAATTATTTTTGAATAATTTACTATAGAAAAGGCAATCCCTGGCGTAATTAAAATTTGCGACAGTAGAAAATTATTTTTTGAATAATATACTATAGAAAAGGCAATCCCTGGCGCAATTAAAATTTGCGCCAGTAAAAAATTATTTTTTGAATAATTTACTATAGAAAAGGCAATCCCTGGCGTAATTAAAATTTGCGACAGTAAAAAATTATTTTTTGAAAAATTTACTGTAGAAAAGGCAATCCCTGGCGTATTTAAAATTTGCGACAGCAAAAATTATTTTTTGAAAAATTTACTGTAGAAAAGGCAATCTCTGGCCCAATTAAAACTTGCGACAGTAAAAAATTAATTTTTGAAAAATTTACTATAGAAAAGGCAATCCCTGGCGCAATTAAAATTTGCGACAGTAAAAAATTATTTTTTGAATAATTTACTATAGAAAAGGCAATCCCTGGTGCATTTAAAATTTGCGAGAGTAAAAAATTAATTTTTGAAAAATTTACTATAGAAAAGGCAATCCCTGGCGCATTTATAATTTGCTACAGTAAAAAATTATTTTTTCAAAAATTTACTGTAGAAAAAGGCAATCCCTGGCGCAATTAAAATTTGCGACAGTAAAAAATTATTTTTTGAATAATTTACTATAGAAAATGCAATCCCTGGCGCAATTAAAATTTGCGACAGTAAAAAATTAATTTTTGAAAAATTTACTATAGAAAAGGCAATCCCTGGCGCAATTAAAATTTGCGACAGTAAAAAATTATTTTTGCAAAATTTACTATAGAAAAGGCAATCCCAGGCGCAATTAAAATTTGCGACAGTAAAAAATTATTTTTTGTAAAATGTACTGTAGAAAAGGCAATCCCTGGCGCAATTAAAATTTGCGACAGTAAAAAATTATTTTTTTAATAATTTGCTATAGAAAAGGCAATCCCTGGCGCAATTAATATTTGCGACAGTAAAAAATTATTTTTTGTAAAATTTACTGTAGAAAAGGCAATCCCTGGCGCAATTAAAATTTGCGACAGTAAAAAATTATTTTTTGAATAATTTACTATAGAAAAGGTAATCCCTGGCGTAATTAAAATTTTCGACAGTAAAAAATTAAATTTTGAAAAATTTACTATAGAAAAGGCAATTCCTGGCGTAATTAAAATTTGCGACAGTAAAAAATTAATTTTTGAAAAATTTACTATAGAAAAGGCAATCCCTGGCGCAGTTAAAATTTGCGACAGTAAAAAATTAATTTGTGAATAATTTACTATAGAAAAGGCAATCCCTGGCGTAATTATAATTTTCGACAGTAAAAAATTAATTTTTGAAAAATTTACTATAGAGAAGGCAATCCCCGGCGCAATTAAAATTTGCGACAGTAGAAAATTATTTTTTGAAAATTTACTGTAGAAAAGGCAATCCGTGGCGCAATTAAAATTTGCGACAGTAGAAAATTATTTTTTGAAAAATTTACTGTAGAAAAGGCATTCCCTGGCGCAATTAAAATTTGCGACAGTAAAAAATTAATTTGTGGAAAATTTACTATAGAAAATGCAATCCTTGGCGTAATTAAAATTTGCGACAGTAAAAAATTAGTTTTTGAAAAATTTACTGTAGAAAAGGCAATCCCTCGCGCAATTAAAATTTGCGACAGTAGAAAATTATTTTTTGAAAAATTTACTGTAGAAAAGGCAATCCCTGGCGCAATTAAAATTTGCGACAGTAGAAAATTATTTTTTGAAAAATTTACTGTAGAAAAGGCAATCCCTGGCGCAATTAAAATTTGCGACAGTAAAAAATTATTTTTGGAAAAATTTACTAAAGAAAAGGCAATCCCTGGCGTATTTAAAATTTGCGATAGTAAAAAAATTATTTTTTGAATAATTTACTATAGAAAATGCAATCCCTGGCGTAATTAAAATTTGCGACAGTTAAAAATTATTTTTTGAAAAATTTACTGTAGAAAAGGCAATCCCTGGTGCAATTAAAATTTGCGATAGTAAAAAATTAATTTTGAAAAATTTACTATAGAAAAGGCAATCCCTGGCGCAATTAAAAGTTGCGTCAGTAAAAAATTATTTTTTGAAAAATTTACTATAGAAAAGGCAATCCCTGGCGCAATTAAAATTTGCGACAGTAAAAAATTATTTTATGAATAATTTACTATAGAAAAGGCAATCCCTGCCGTAATTAAAATTTTCGACAGTAAAAAATTAATTTTTGAAAAATTTACTATAGGAAAGGCTATCCCTGGCATATTTAAAATTTGCGACAGTAAAAAATTAATTTTTGAAAAATTTACTATAGAAAAGGTAATCCCTGGCGTATTTGTGACAGTAAAAAATTAATTTTTGAAAAATTTACTATAGAAAAGGCAATGCCTGGCGTAATTAAAATTTGCGACAGTAAAAAATTATTTTTGAAAAATTTACTATAGAAAAGGCAATCCCTGGCGTAATTAAAATTTGCGACAGTAAAAAATTATTTTTTGAAAAATTTACTATAGAAAAGGCAATCCCTGGCGCAATTAAAATTTGCGACAGTAAAAAATTATTTTTTGTAAAATTTACTATAGAAAAAGCAATCTCTGGCGCAATTAAAATTTGTGACAGTAAAAAATTATTTTTTGAAATATTTACTATAGAAAAGGCAATCCCTGCCGCAATTAAAATTTGCGACAGTAAAAAATTATTTTTTGAATAATTTACTATAGAAAAGGCAATCCCTGGCGTAATTAAAACTTGCGACAGTAAAAAATTAATTTTTGAAAAATTTACTATAGAAAAGGCTATCCCTGGCGTATTTAAAATTTGCGACAGTAAAAAATTAATTTTTGAAAAATTTACTATAGAAAATGCAATCCTTGGCGTAATTAAAATTTGTGACAGTAAAAAATTAATTGTTGAAAAATTTACTATAGAAAAGGCAATCCCTGCCGTAATTAAAATTTGCGACAGTACAAAATTCTTTTTTGTAAAATTTACTGTAGAAAAGGCAATCCCTGGCGCAATTAAAATTTGCGACAGTAAAAAATTATTTTTTTGAATAATTTACTATAGAAAAGCAATCCCTGGCGTAATTAAAATTTGCGACAGTAAAAATATTTTTTTTTGAATAATTTACTATAGAAGAGGCAATCCCTGGCGTATTTAAAATTTGCGATAGTATAAAATTAATTTGTGAAAAATTTACTATAGAAAATGCAATCCCTGGCGTAATTAAACTTTGCGACAGTAAAAAATTAATTTGTGATAAATTTACTATAAAAAAGGCAATCCCTGGCGTAATTAAAATTTGCGACAGTAAAAAATTAATTTGTGAAAAATTTACTATAGAAAAGGCAATCCCTGGCGCAATTAAAATTTGCGACAGTAAAAATTATTTTTTGAAAAATTTACTATAGAAAAGGCAATCCCTGGCGTATTTAAAATTTGCGACAGTAAAAAATTATTTTTTGAATAATTTACTATAGAAAAGGCAATCCCTGGCGTATTTAAAATTTGCGACAGTAAAAAATTATTTTTTGAAAAATTTACTGTAGAAAAGGCAATCCCTGGCGTATTTAAAATTTGCGACAGTAAAAAATTATTTTTTGAAAAAATTACTGTAGAAAAGGCAATCTCTGGCGCAATTAAAACTTGCGACAGTAAAAAATTAATTTTTGAAAAATTTACTATAGAAAAGGCAATCCCTGGCGCATTTAAAATTTGCTACAGTAAAAAATTATTTTTTCAAAAATTTACTGTAGAAAAGGCAATCCCTGGCGCAATTAAAATTTGCGACAGTAAAAAATTATTTTTTGAAAAATTTACTATAGAAAAGGCAATCCCTGGCGTATTTAAAATTTGCGACAGTAAAAAATTATTTTTTGAATAATTTACTATAGAAAAGGCAATCCCTGGCGTATTTAAAATTTGCGACAGTAAAAAATTATTTTTTGAAAAATTTACTATAGAAAAGACAATCCCTGGCGTAACTAAAATTTGCGACAGTAAAGAATTAAATTTCGAAAAATTTACTATAGAAAAGGCAATCCCTGGCGCATTTAAAATTTGCTACAGTAAAAAATTATTTTTTCAAAAATTTACTGTAGAAAAGGCAATCCCTGGCGCAATTAAAATTTGCGACAGTAAAAAATTATTTTTTGAATAATTTACTATAGAAAAGGCAATCCCTGGCGCAATTAAAATTTGCGACAGTAAAAAATTAATTTTTGAAAAATTTACTATAGAAAAGGCAATCCCTGGCGCAATTAAAATTTGCGACAGTAAAAAATTATTTTTGCAAAATTTACTGTAGAAAAGGCAATCCCTGGCGCAATTAAAATTTGCGACAGTAAAAAATTATTTTTGCAAAATTTACTGTAGAAAAGGCAATCCCTGGCGCAATTAAAATTTGCGACAGTAAAAAATTATTTTTTGAATAATTTACTATAGAAAAGGCAATCCCTGGCGTAATTAAAATTTGTGACAGTAAAAAATTAATTTTTGAAAAATTTACTACAGAAAAGGCAATCCCTGGCGGATTTAAAATTTGCGACAGTAAAAAATTAGTTTTTGAAAAATTTACTATAGAAAAGGCTATCCCTGGCGTATTAAAAATTTGCGACAGTAAAAAATTAATTTTTGAAAATTTACTATAGAAAAGGCAATCCCTGGCGAAATTAAAATTTGCGACAGTAAAAAATTATTTTTTGAAAAATTTACTATAGAAAAGGCAATCCCTGGCGTATTTAAAATTTGCGACAGTAAAAAACTCTTTTTTGAATAATTTACTATAGAAAAGGCAATCCCTGGCGTATTTAAAATTTGCGACAGTAAAAAATTAATTTGTGAAAAATTTACTATAGAAAAGGCAATCCCTGGTGCAATTAAAATTTGCGACAGTATAAAATTATTTTTTGAAAAATTTACTATAGAAAAGGCAATCCCTGGCGTAATTAAAATTTGCGACAGTAAAAAATTAATTTGCGAAAAATTTACTATAGAAAAGGCAATCCCTGGCGTAATTAAAATTTGCGACAGTAAAAAATTAGTTTTTGAAAAATTTACTATAGAAAAGGCTATCCCTGGCGTATTAAAAATTTGCGACAGTAAAACATTAATTTTTGAAAAATTTACTATAGAAAAGGCAATCCCTGGCGAAATTAAAATTTGCGACGGTAAGAAATTAGTTTTTAAAAATTTACTATAGAAAACGCAATCCCTGGCGTAATTAAAATTTCCGACAGTAAAAAATTAATTTTTGAAAAATTTACTATAGAAAAGGCAATCCCTGGCGGACTTAAAATTTGCGACAGTAAAAAATTATTTTTTGTAAAATTTACTGTAGAAAAGGCAATCCCTGGCGCAATTAAAATTTGCGACAGTAAAAAATTAATTTGTGAATAATTTACTATAGAAAAGGCAATCCCTGGCGTAATTAAAATTTTCGACAGTAAAAAATTAATTTTTGAAAAATTTACTATAGAAAAGGCAATCATTGGCGCAATTAAAATTTGCGACAGTAGAAAATTATTTTTTGAAAAATTTACTGTAGAAAAGGCAATCCCTGGCGCAATTAAAATTTGCGACAGTAGAAAATTATTTTTTGAAAAATTTACTGTAGAAGAGGCATTCCCTGGCGCAATTAAAATTTGCGACAGTAAAAAATTAATTTGTGAAAAATTTATATAGAAAAGGCAATCCCTGGCGTAATTAAAATTTGCGACAGTAAAAAATTATTTTTTCAAAAGTATACTGTAGAAAAGGCAATCCCTGGCGCAATTAAAATTTGCGACAGTAGAAAATTATTTTTTGAAAAATTTACTGTAGAAAAGGCAATCCCTGGCGCAATTAAAATTTGCGACAGTAGAAAATAATTTTTTGAAAAATTTCCTGTAGAAAAGGCAATCCCTGGCGCAATTAAAATTTGCGACAGTAAAAAATTATTTTTTGGATAATTTACTATAGAAAAGGCAATCCCTGGCGCAATTAAAATTTGCGACAGTAAAAAATTATTTTTTGAAAAATTTACTATAGAAAAGGCAATCCCTGGCGTATTTAAAATTTGCGACAGTAAAAAATTAATTTTTGAAAAATTTACTATAGAAAAGGCAATCCCTGGCGCATTTAAAATTTGCGACAGTAAAAAATTTATTTTTGAAAAATTTACTATAGAAAAGGCAATCCCTGGCGTAATTAAAATTTGCGACAGTAAAAAATTATTTTTTGAAAAATTTACTACAGAAAAGGCAATCCCTGGCGTAATTAAAATTTGCGACAGTGAAAAATTATTTTTTGAAAAATTTACTGTAGAAAAGGCAATCCCTGGCGCAATTAAAATTTGCGACAGTAAAAAATTATTTTTTGAAAAATTTACTATAGAAAAGGCAATCCCTGGCGCAATTAAAATTTGCGACAGTAAAAAATTATTTTTTGAAATATATACTATAGAAAAGGCAATCCCTGGCGCAATTAAAATTTGCGACAGTAAAAAATTATTTTTTGAATAATTTACTATAGAAAAGGCAATCCCTGGCGTAATTAAAACTTGCGACAATAAAAAATTAGTTTTTGAAAAATTTACTATAGAAAAGGCTATCCGTGGCGCATTTAAAATTTGTGACAGTAAAAAATTAATTTTTGAAAAATTTACTATAGAAAAGGCAATCCCTGGCGTAATTAAAATTTGTGACAGTAAAAAATTAATTTTTGAAAAATTTACTACAGAAAAGGCAATCCCTGGTGGATTTAAAATTTGCAACAGTAAAAAATTATTTTTTGAAAAATTTACTATAGAAAAGGCAATCCCTGGCGTAATTAAAATTTGCGACAGTAAAAAATTATTTTTTGAAAAATTTACTGTAGAAAAGCCAATCCCTGGCGCAATTAAAATTTGCGACAGTATAAAATTATTTTTTGAAAAATTTACTATAGAAAAGGCAATCCCTGGCGCAATTAAAATTTGCGACAGTAAAAAATTAGTTTTTGAAAAATTTACTATAGAAAAAGCAATCCCTGGCGCAATTAAAATTTGCGACAGTAGAAAATTAAATTTTGAAAAATTTACTATAGAAGAGGCAATCCCTGGTGTATTTAAAATTTGCGACAGTAAAAAATTATTTTTTGAAAATTTTACTATAGAAAAGGCAATCCCTGGCGTAATTAAAATTTGCGACAGTATAAAATTATTTTTTGAATAATTTACTATAGAAAAGGCAATCCCTGGCGTAATTAAAATTTGCGACAGTAAAAAATTAGTTTTTAAAAATTTACTGTAGAAGAGGCAATCCCTGGCGGATTTAAAATTTGCGACAGTAAAAAATTAATTTGTGAAAAATTTACTATAGAAAAGGCAATCCCTGGCGTAACTAAAATTTGCGACAGTAAAAAATTAATTTGTGAAAAATTTACTATAGAAAAGGCAATCCCTGGCGTAATTAAAATTTGCGACAGTAAAAAATTAATTTGTGAAAAATTTACTATAGAAAGGCAATCCCTGGCGTATTTAAAATTTGCGACAGTAAAAAATTATTTTTTGAAAAATTTACTATAGAAAAGGCAATCCCTGGCGTATTTAAAATTTGCGACAGTAAAAAATTATTTTTTGAATAATTTACTATAGAAAAGGCAATCCCTGGCGTATTTAAAATTTGCGACAGTAAACAATTATTTTTTGAAAAATTTACTATAGAAACGGCAATCCCTGGCGTAATTAAAATTTGCGACATTAAAAATTATTTTTTGAATAATTTACTATAGAAAAGGCAATCCCTGGCGCAATTAAAATTTGCGACAGTAAAAAATTATTTTTGAATAATTTACTATAGAAAAGGCAATCCCTGGCGTAATTAAAATTTGCGACAGTAGAAAATTATTTTTTGAATAATATACTATAGAAAAGGCAATCCCTGGCGCAATTAAAATTTGCGACAGTAAAAAATTATTTTTTGAATAATTTACTATAGAAAAGGCAATCCCTGGCGTAATTAAAATTTGCGACAGTAAAAAATTATTTTTTGAAAAATTTACTATAGAAAAGGCAATCCCTGGCGCATTTATAATTTGCTACAGTAAAAAATTATTTTTTCAAAAATTTACTGTAGAAAAGGCAACCCCTGGCGCAATTAAAATTTGCGACAGTAAAAAACTATTTTTTGAATAATTTACTATAGAAAAGGCAATCCCTGGCGCAATTAAAATTTGCGACAGTAAAAAATTAATTTTTGAAAAATTTACTATAGAAAAGGCAATCCCTGGAGCAATTAAAATTTGCGACAGTAAAAAATTATTTTTGCAAAATTTACTATAGAAAAGGCAATCCCAGGCGCAATTAAAATTTGCGACAGTAAAAAATTATTTTTTGTAAAATGTACTGTAGAAAAGGCAATCCCTGGCGCAATTAAAATTTGCGACAGTAAAAAATTATTTTTTTAATAATTTGCTATAGAAAAGGCAATCCCTGGCGCAATTAATATTTGCGACAGTAAAAAATTATTTTTTGTAGAATTTACTGTAGAAAAGGCAATCCCTGGCGCAATTAAAATTTGCGACAGTAAAAAATTATTTTTTGAATAATTTACTATAGAAAAGGCAATCCCTGGCGTAATTAAAATTTTCGACAGTAAAAAATTAAATTTTGAAAAATTTACTATAGAAAAGGCAATTCCTGGCGTAATTAAAATTTGCGACAGTAAAAAATTAATTTTTGAAAAATTTACTATAGAAAAGGCAATCCCTGGCGCAGTTAAAATTTGCGACAGTAAAAAATTAATTTGTGAATAATTTACTATAGAAAAGGCAATCCCTGGCGTAATTATAATTTTCGACAGTAAAAAATTAATTTTTGATAAATTTACTATAGAGAAGGCAATCCCTGGCGCAATTAAAATTTGCGACAGTAGAAAATTATTTTTTGAAAAATTTACTGTAGAAAAGGCAATCCCTGGCGCAATTAAAATTTGCGACAGTAGAAAATTATTTTTTGAAAAATTTACTGTAGAAAAGGCATTCCCTGGCGCAACTAAAATTTGCGACAGTAAAAAATTAATTTGTGGAAAACTTACTATAGAAAATGCAATCCTTGGCGTAATTAAAATTTGCGACAGTAAAAAATTAGTTTTTGAAAAATTTACTGTAGAAAAGGCAATCCCTGGCGCAATTAAAATTTGCGACAGTAGAAAATTATTTTTTGAAAAATTTACTGTAGAAAAGGCAATCCCTGGCGCAATTAAAATTTGCGACAGTAGAAAATTATTTTTTGAAAAATTTACTGTAGAAAAGGCAATCCCTGGCGCAATTAAAATTTGCGACAGTAAAAAATTATTTTTTGAAAAATTTACTAAAGAAAAGGCAATCCCTGGCGTATTTAAAATTTGCGATAGTAAAAAATTATTTTTTGAATAATTTACTATAGAAAATGCAATCCCTGGCGTAATTAAAATTTGCGACAGTTAAAAATTATTTTTTGAAAAATTTACTGTAGAAAAGGCAATCCCTGGTGCAATTAAAATTTGCGACAGTAAAAAATTAATTTTTGAAAAATTTACTATAGAAAAGGCAATCCCTGGCGCAATTAAAATTTGCGACAGTAAAAAATTATTTTTTGAAAAATTTACTATAGAAAAGGCAATCCCTGGCGCAATTAAAATTTGCGACAGTAAAAAATTATTTTATGAATAATTTACTATAGAAAAGGCAATCCCTGCCGTAATTAAAATTTTCGACAGTAAAAAATTAATTTTTGAAAAATTTACTATAGGAAAGGCTATCCCTGGCGTATTTAAAATTTGCGACAGTAAAAAATTAATTTTTGAAAAATTTACTATAGAAAAGGTAATCCCTGGCGTAATTTAAATTTGTGACAGTAAAAAATTAATTTTTGAAAAATTTACTATAGAAAAGGCAATCCCTGGCGTAATTAAAATTTGCGACAGTAAAAAATTATTTTTTGAAAAATTTACTATAGAAAAGGCAATCCCTGGCGTAATTAAAATTTGCGACAGTAAAAAATTATTTTTTGAAAAATTTAGTATAGAAAAGGCAATCCCTGGCGCAATTAAAATTTGCGACAGTAAAAAATTATTTTTTGTAAAATTTACTATAGAAAAAGCAATCCCTGGCGCAATTAAAATTTGTGACAGTAAAAAATTATTTTTTGAAATATTTACTATAGAAAAGGCAATCCCTGCCGCAATTAAAATTTGCGACAGTAAAAAATTATTTTTTGAATAATTTACTATAGAAAAGGCAATCCCTGGCGTAATTAAAACTTGCGACAGTAAAAAATTAATTTTTGAAAAATTTACTATAGAAAACGCTATCCCTGGCGTATTTAAAATTTGCGACAGTAAAAAATTAATTTTTGAAAAATTTACTATAGAAAATGCAATCCCTGGCGTAATTAAAATTTGTGACAGTAAAAAATTAATTGTTGAAAAATTTACTATAGAAAAGGCAATCCCTGCCGTAATTAAAATTTGCGACAGTACAAAATTATTTTTTGTAAAATTTACTGTAGAAAAGGCAATCCCTGGCGCAATTAAAATTTGCGACAGTAAAAAATTATTTTTTTGAATAATTTACTATAGAAAAGCAATCCCTGGCGTAATTAAAATTTGCGACAGTAAAAAATTATTTTTTGAATAATTTACTATAGAAGAGGCAATCCCTGGCGTATTTAAAATTTGCGACAGTATAAAATTCATTTGTGAAAAATTTACTATAGAAAATGCAATCCCTGGCGTAATTAAACTTTGCGACAGTAAAAAATTAATTTGTGAAAAATTTACTATAAAAAAGGCAATCCCTGGCGTAATTAAAATTTGCGACAGTAAAAAATTAATTTGTGAAAAATTTACTATAGAAAAGGCAATCCCTGGCGCAATTAAAATTTGCGACAGTAAAAAATTAATTTTTGAAAAATTTACTATAGAAAAGGCAATCCCTGGCGTATTTAAAATTTGCGACAGTAAAAAATTATTTTTTGAATAATTTACTATAGAAAAGGCAATCCCTGGCGTATTTAAAATTTGCGACAGTAAAAAATTATTTTTTGAAAAATTTACTGTAGAAGAGGCAATCCCTGGAGTATTTAAAATTTGCGACAGTAAAAAATTATTTTTTGAAAAAATTACTGTAGAAAAGGCAATCTCTGGCGCAATTAAAACTTGCGACAGTAAAAAATTAATTTTTGAAAAATTTACTGTAGAAAAGGCAATCCCTGGAGCAATTACAATTTGCGACAGTAAAAAATTATTTTTTGAATAATTTACTATAGAAAAGGCAATCCCTGGTGCATTTAAAATTTGCGACAGTAAAGAATTAATTTTTGAAAAATTTACTATAGAAAAGGCAATCCCTGGCGCATTTAAAATTTGCTACAGTAAAAAATTATTTTTTCAAAAATTTACTGTAGAAAAGGCAATCCCTGGCGCAATTAAATATTGCGACAGTAAAAAAATTATTTTTTGAAAAATTTACTATAGAAAAGGCAATCCCTGGCGTATTTAAAATTTGCGACAGTAAAAAATTATTTTTTGAATAATTTACTATAGAAAAGGCAATCCCTGGCGTATTTAAAATTTGCGACAGTAAAAAATTATTTTTTGAAAAATTTACTATAGAAAAGGCAATCCCTGGCGTAACTAAAATTTGCGACAGTAAAGAATTAATTTTCGAAAAATTTACTATAGAAAAGGCAATCCCTGGCGCATTTAAAATTCGCTACAGTAAAAAATTATTTTTTCAAAAATTTACTGTAGAATAGGCAATCCCTGGCGCAATTAAAATTTGCGACAGTAAAAAATTATTTTTTGAATAATTTACTATAGAAAAGGCAATCCCTGGCGCAATTAAAATTTGCGACAGTAAAAAATTAATTTTTGAAAAAATTACTATAGAAAAGGCAATCCCTGGCGCAATTAAAATTTGCGACAGTAAAAAAATTATTTTTGCAAAATTTACTGTAGAAAAGGCAATCCCTGGCGCAATTAAAATTTGCGACAGTAAAAAATTATTTTTTGAATAATTTACTATAGAAAAGGCAATCCCTGGCGTATTTAAAATTTTCGACAGTAAAAAATTAATTTTTGAAAAATTTACTATAGAAAAGGCAATCCCTGGCGTATTTAAAATTTGCGACAGTAAAAAATTATTTTTTGAAAAATTTACTGTAGAAGAGGCAATCCCTGGAGTATTTAAAATTTGCGACAGTAAAAAATTATTTTTTGAAAAAATTACTGTAGAAAAGGCAATCTCTGGCGCAATTAAAACTTGCGACAGTAAAAAATTAATTTTTGAAAAATTTACTGTAGAAAAGGCAATCCCTGGAGCAATTACAATTTGCGACAGTAAAAAATTATTTTTTGAATAATTTACTATAGAAAAGGCAATCCCTGGTGCATTTAAAATTTGCGACAGTAAAGAATTAATTTTTGAAAAATTTACTATAGAAAAGGCAATCCCTGGCGCATTTAAAATTTGCTACAGTAAAAAATTATTTTTTCAAAAATTTACTGTAGAAAAGGCAATCCCTGGCGCAATTAAATATTGCGACAGTAAAAAATTATTTTTTGAAAAATTTACTATAGAAAAGGCAATCCCTGGCGTATTTAAAATTTGCGACAGTAAAAAATTATTTTTTGAATAATTTACTATAGAAAAGGCAATCCCTGGCGTATTTAAAATTTGCGACAGTAAAAAATTATTTTTTGAAAAATTTACTATAGAAAAGGCAATCCCTGGCGTAACTAAAATTTGCGACAGTAAAGAATTAATTTTCGAAAAATTTACTATAGAAAAGGCAATCCCTGGCGCATTTAAAATTCGCTACAGTAAAAAATTATTTTTTCAAAAATTTACTGTAGAATAGGCAATCCCTGGCGCAATTAAAATTTGCGACAGTAAAAAAATTATTTTTTGAATAATTTACTATAGAAAAGGCAATCCCTGGCGCAATTAAAATTTGCGACAGTAAAAAATTAATTTTTTGAAAAAATTACTATAGAAAAGGCAATCCCTGGCGCAATTAAAATTTGCGACAGTAAAAAATTATTTTTGCAAAATTTACTGTAGAAAAGGCAATCCCTGGCGCAATTAAAATTTGCGATAGTAAAAAATTATTTTTTGAATAATTTACTATAGAAAAGGCAATCCCTGGCGTATTTAAAATTTTCGACAGTAAAAAATTAATTTTTGAAAAATTTACTATAGAAAAGGCAATCCCTGGCGTAATTAAAATTTGCGACAGTAAAAAATTATTTTTTGAATAATTTACTATAGAAAAAGGCAATCCCTGGCGTAATTAAAATTTTCGACAGTAAAAAATTAAATTTTGAAAAATTTACTATAGAAAAGGCAATTCCTGGCGTAATTAAAATTTGCGACAGTAAAAAATTAATTTTTGAAAAATTTACTATAGAAAAGGCAATCCCTGGCGCAATTAAAATTTACGACAGTAAAAAATTATTTTTTGAAAAATATACTATAGAAAAGGCAATTCCTGTCGTAATTAAAATTTGCGACGGTAAAAAATTAGTTTTTTAAAAATTTACTATAGAAAAGGCAATCCCTGGTGTAATTAAAATTTTCGACAGTAAAAAAATTAATTTTTGAAAAATTTACTATAGAAAAGGCAATCCCTGGCGGATTTAAAATTTGCGACAGTAAAAAATTATTTTTTGTAAAATTTACTGTAGAAAAGGCAATCCCTGGCGCAGTTAAAATTTGCGACAGTTAAAAATTAATTTGTGAATAATTTACTATAGAAAAGGCAATCCCTGACGTAATTAAAATTTTCGACAGTAAAAAATTAATTTTTGAAAAATTTACTATAGAATAGGCAATCCCTGGCGCAATTAAAATTTGCGACAGTAGAAAATTATTTTTTGAAAAATTTACTGTAGAAAAGGCAATCCCTGACGCAATTAAAATTTGCGACAGTAGAAAATTATTTTTTGAAAAATTTACTGTAGAAAAGGCATTCCCCTGGCGCAATTAAAATTTGCGACAATAAAAAATTAATTTGTGAAAAACCTTACTATAGAAAAGGCAATCCCTGGCGTAATTAAAATTTGCGACAGTTAAAAATTATTTTTTGAAAAATTTACTGTAGAAAAGGCAATCCCTGTTGCAATTAAAATTTGCGACAGTAAAAAATTAATTTTTGAAAAATTTACTATAGAAAAGGCAATCCCTGGCGCAATTAAAATTTGCGACAGTAAAAAATAATTTTTTGAAAAATTTACTATAGAAAAGGCAATCCCTGGCGCAATTAAAATTTGCGACAGTAAAAAATTATTTTATGAATAATTTAATACAGAAAAGGCAATCCCTGGCGTAATTAAAATTTTCGACAGTAAAAAATTAATTTTTGAATAATTTACTATAGGAAAGGCTTATCCCTGGCGTATTTAAAATTTGCGACAGTAAAAAATTAATTTTTTGAAAAAATTTACTATAGAAAAGGCTATCCCTGGCGTATTTAAAATTTGCGACAGTAAAAAATTAATTTTTGAAAAATTTACTATAGAAAATGCAATCCCTGGCGTAATTAAAATTTGTGACAGTAAAAAATTAATTTTTGAAAAATTTACTATAGAAAAGGCAATCCCTGGCGTAATTAAAATTTGCGACAGTACAAAATTATTTTTTGTAAAATTTACTGTAGAAAAGGCAATCCCTGGCGTAATTAAAACTTGCGACAGTAAAAAATTAATTTTTGAAAAATTTACTATAGAAAAGGCTATCCCTGGCGTATTTAAAATTTGCGACAGTAAAAAATTAATTTTTGAAAAATTTACTATAGAAAATGCAATCCCTGGCGTAATTAACATTTTTGTGACAGTAAAAAATTAATTTTTGAAAAATTTACTATAGAAAAGGCAATCCCTGGCGTAATTAAAATTTGCGACAGTACAAAATTATTTTTTGTAAAATTTACTGTAGAAAAGGCAATCCCTGGCGCA
This sequence comes from Dioctria linearis, assembly GCA_963930735.1. Taxonomy (NCBI): domain Eukaryota; kingdom Metazoa; phylum Arthropoda; class Insecta; order Diptera; family Asilidae; genus Dioctria; species Dioctria linearis. The sequence continues at coordinate 9,657 of CAWVNZ010000173.1, read as the reverse complement.
ATTAAAATTTGCGACACTAAAAAATTATTTTTTTGAATAATTTACTATAGAAAAGTCAATCCCTGGCGTAATTAAAATTTGCGACAGTAAAAAATTATTTTTTGAATAATTTACTATAGAAGAGGCAATCCCTGGCGTATTTAAAATTTGCGACAGTATAAAATTAATTTGTGAAAAATTTACTATAGAAAATGCAATCCCTGGCGTAATTAAACTTTGCGACAGTAAAAAATTAATTTGTGAAAAATTTACTATAAAAAAGGCAATCCCTGGCGTAATTAAAGTTTGCGACAGTAAAAAATTAATTTGTGAAAAATTTACAATAGAAAAGGCAATCCCTGGCGCAATTAAAATTTGCGACAGTAAAAAATTATTTTTTGAATAATTTACTATAGAAAAGGCAATCCCTGGCGTATTTAAAATTTGCGACAGTAAACAATTATTTTTGAAAAATTTACTATAGAAAAGGCAATCCCTGGCGCAATTAAAATTTGCGACAGTAGAAAATTATTTTTTGAAAAATTTACTGTAGAAAAGGCAATCCCTGGCGCAATTAAAATTTGCGACAGTAGAAAATTATTTTTTGAAAAATTTAGTGTAGAAAAGGCATTCCCTGGCGCAATTAAAATTTGCGACAGCAAAAAATTAATTTGTGAAAAATTTACTATAGAAAAGGCAATCCCTGGCGTAATTAAAATTTGCGACAGTAAAAAATTAGTTTTTGAAAAGTTTACTGTAGAAAAGGCAATCCCTGGCGCAATTAAAATTTGCGACAGTAGAAAATTATTTTTTGAAAAATTTACTGTAGAAAAGGCAATCCCTGGCGCAATTAAAATTTGCGACAGTAGAAAATTATTTTTTGAAAAATTTACTGTAGAATAGGCAATCCCTGGCGCAATTAAAATTTGCGACAGTAAAAAATTATTTTTTGAAAAATTTACTAAAGAAAAGGCAATCCTGTCGTATTTAAAATTTGCGATAGTAAAAAATTATTTTTTGAATAATTTGCTATAGAAAAGGCAATCCCTGGCGTAATTAAAATTTGCGACAGTTAAAAATTATTTTTTTGAGAAATTTACTGTAGAAAAGGCAATCCCTGGTGCAATTAAAATTTGCGACAGTAAAAAATTAATTTTTGAAAAAATTTACTATAGAAAAGGCAATCCCTGGCGCAATTAAAACTTGCGACAGTAAAAAATTATTTTTTGAAAAATTTACTATAGAAAAGGCAATCCCTGGCGCAATTAAAATTTGCGACAGAAAAAAATTATTTTATGAATAATTTACTATAGAAAAGGCAATCCCTGGCGTAATTAAAATTTTCGACAGTAAAAAATTAATTTTTGAAAAATTTACTATAGGAAAGGCTATCCCTGGCGTATTTAAAATTTGCGACAGTAAAAAATTAATTTTTTGAAAAATTTACTATAGAAAAGGTAATCCCTGGCGTAATTTAAATTTGTGACAGTAAAAAATTAATTTTTGAAAAATTTACTATAGAAAAGGCAATCCCTGGCGTAATTAAAATTTGCGACAGTAAAAAATTATTTTTTGAAAAATTTACTATAGAAAAGGCAATCCCTGGCGTAATTAAAATTTGCGACAGTAAAAAATTATTTTTTGAAAAATTTACTATAGAAAAGGCAATCCCTGGCGCAATTAAAATTGCGACAGTAAAAAAATTATTTTTTGTAAAATTTGCTATAGAAAAAGCAATCCCTGGCGCAATTTAAATTTGTGACAGTAAAAAATTATTTTTGAAATATTTACTATAGAAAAGGCAATCCCTGCCGGAATTAAAATTTGCGACAGTAAAAAATTATTTTTTGAATAATTTACTATAGAAAAGGCAATCCCTGGCGTAATTAAAACTTGCGACAGTAAAAAATTAATTTTTGAAAAATTTACTATAGAAAAGGCTATCCCTGGCGTATTTAAAATTTGCGACAGTAAAAAATTAATTTTTGAAAAATTTACTATAGAAAATGCAATCCCTGGCTTAATTAAAATTTGTGACAGTAAAAAATTAATTTTTGAAAAATTTACTATAGAAAAGGCAATCCCTGGCGTAATTAAAATTTGCGACAGTACCAAATTATTTTTTGTAAAATTTACTGTAGAAAAGGCAATCCCTGGCGCAATTAAAATTTGCGACAGTAAAAAAATTATTTTTTTGAATAATTTACTATAGAAAAGGCAATCCCTGGCGTAATTAAAATTTTCGACAGTAAAAAATTAATTTTTGAAAAATTTACTATAGAAAAGGCAATCCCTGCCGGAATTAAAATTTGTGACAGTAAAAAATTATTTTTTGAAATATTTACTATAGAAAAGGCAATCCCTGCCGGAATTAAAATTTGCGACAGTAAAAAATTATTTTTTGAATAATTTACTATAGAAAAGGCAATCCCTGGCGTAATTAAAATTTGCGACAGTACCAAATTATTTTTTGTAAAATTTACTGTAGAAAAGGCAATCCCTGGCGCAATTAAAATTTGCGACAGTAAAAAATTATTTTTTTGAATAATTTACTATAGAAAAGGCAATCCCTGGCGTAATTAAAATTTGCGACAGTAAAAAATTATTTTTTGTAAAATTTGCTATAGAAAAAGCAATCCCTGGCGCAATTAAAATTTGTGACAGTAAAAAATTATTTTTTGAAATATTTACTATAGAAAAGGCAATCCCTGCCGGAATTAAAATTTGCGACAGTAAAAAATTATTTTTTGAATAATTTACTATAGAAAAGGAAATCCCTGGCGTAATTAAAACTTGCGACAGTAAAAAATTAATTTTTGAAAAATTTACTATAGAAAAGGCAATCCCTGGCGTAATTAAAATTTGCGACAGTACCAAATTATTTTTTGTAAAATTTACTGTAGAAAAGGCAATCCCTGGCGCAAATAAAATTTGCGACAGTAAAAAATTATTTTTTTGAATAATTTACTATAGAAAAGGCAATCCCTGGCGTAATTAAAATTTTCGACAGTAAAAAATTAATTTTTGAAAAATTTACTATAGAAAAGGCAATTCCTGGCGTAATTAAAATTTGCGACAGTAAAAAATTAATTTTTGAAAAATTTACTATAGAAAAGGCAATCCTTGGCGCAATTAAAATTTGCGACAGTAAAAAATTATTTTTTGAAAAATTTACTATAGAAATTGCAATCCCTGGCGTAATTAAAATTTGCGAATGTAAAAAATTAGTTTTTTAAAAATTTACTTTAGAAAAGGCAATCCCTGGCGTAATTAAAATTTTCGACAGTAAAAAATTAATTTTTGAAAAATTTACTATAGAAAAGGATATCCCTGGCGGATTTAAAATTTGCAACAGTAAAAAAATTATATTTTGTAAAATTTACTGTAGAAAGGCAATCCTTGGCGCAATTAAAATTTGCGACAGTAAAAAATTAATTTGTGAATAATTTACTATAGAAAAGACAATCCCTGGCGTAATTAAAATTTTCGACAGTAAAAAAATTAATTTTTGAAAAATTTACTATAGAAAAGGCAATCCCTGGCGCAATTAAAATTTGCGACAGTAGAACATTATTTTTTGAAAAATTTACTGTAGAAAAGGCAATCCCCTGGCGCAATTAAAATTTGCGACAGTAGAAAATTATTTTTTGAAAAAATTTACTGTAGAAAAGGCATTCCCTGGCGCAATTAAAATTTTCGACAGTAAAAAATTAATTTTTGAAAAATTTACTATAGAAAAGGCAATCCCTGGCGTAATTAAAATTTGCGACAGTAAAAATTATTTTTTGAAAAATTTACTATAGAAAAGGCAATCCCTGGCGTAATTAAAATTTGCGACAGTAAAAAATTATTTTTTGAAAAATTTACTGTAGAAAAGGCAATCCTTGGCGCAATTAAAATTTGCGACAGTAAAAAATTATTTTTTGAAAAATTTACTGTAGAAAAGGCAATCCCTGGCGCAATTAAAATTTGCGACAGTAAAAAATTATTTTTTGAAATATTTACTATAGAAATGGCAATCCCTGGCGTATTTAAAATTTGCGACAGTAAAAAATTATTTTTTGAAAAAATTTACTGTAGAAAAGGCAATCCCTGGCGCAATTAAAATTTGCGACAGTAGAAAATTATTTTTTGCAAAATTTACTATAGAAAAGGCAATCCCTGGGACAATTAAAATTTGCGACAGTATAAAATTAAAATTTTGAAAAATTTACTATAGAAAAGGCAATCCCTGGCGTAATTAAAATATGCGACAGTAAATAATTATTTTTTGAAAAAAAATTTTGTAGAAAAGGCAATCCCTGGCGCAATTAAAATTTGCGACAGTAGAAAATTATTTTTTGAAAAATTTACTATAGAAAAGGCAATCCCTGGCGCAATTAAAATTTGCGACAGTAAAAAATTAATTTTTGAAAAATTTACTATAGAAAAGGCAATCCCCGGCGTAATTAAAATTTGCGACAGTATAAAATTATTTTTTGAAAAATTTACTATAGAAAAGGCAATCCCTGGCGTATTTAAAATTTGCGACAGTAGAAAATTATTTTTTGCAAAATTTACTATAGAAAAGGCAATCCCTGACGTAATTAAAATTTGCGACAGTATAAAATTATTTTTTGAATAATTTACTATAGAAAAGGCAATCCCTGGCGCAATTAAAATTTGCGACAGTAAAAAATTAGTTTTTGAAAAATTTACTGTAGAAGAGGCAATCCCTGGCGGATTCAAAATTTGCGACAGTAAAAAATTAACTTTTCAAAAATTTACTATAGAAAAGGCAATCCCTGGCGTATTTAAAATTTGCGACAGTATAAAATTAAATTTTGAAAAATTTACTATAGAAAAGGCAATCCCTGGCGTAATTAAAATTTGCGACAGTAAAAAATTATTTTTTGAAAAATTTACTATAGAAAAGGCAATCCCTGGCGTAATTAAAATTTTCGACAGTAAAAAATTATTTTTTGCAAAATTTACTGTAGAAAAGGCAATCCCTGGTGCAATTAAAACTTGCGACAGTAGAAAATTATTTTTTGAATAATTTACTATAGAAAAGGCAATCCCTGGCGCAATTAAAATTTGCGACAGTAGAAAATTATTTTTTGAAAAATTTACTATAGAAAAGGCAATCTCTGGCGCAATTAAAATTTGCGACAGAAAAAAATTAATTTTTGAAAAATTTACTATAGAAAAGGCAATCCCCGGCGTAATTAAAATTTGCGACAGTATAAAATTATTTTTTGAAAAATTTACTATAGAAAGGCAATCCCTGGCGTATTTAAAATTTGCGACAGTAAAAAATTAATTTTTGAAAAATTTACTATAGAAAAGGCAATCCCCGGCGTAATTAAAATTTGCGACAGTATAAAATTAAGTTTTTACTGTCGCAAATTTTAATTACGCTAGGGATTGCCTTTTCTATATTAAATTATTCAAAAAATAATTTTTTACTGTCTCAAATTTTAATTACGCCAGGGATTGCCTTTTCTATAGTAAATTATTCAAAAAATAATTTTTTCTGTCACAAATTTTAATTACGCCAGGGATTGCCTTTTCTATAGTAAATTTTGCAAAAATTAATTTTATACTGTCGCAAATTATAATTACGCTAGGGATTGCCATTTCTATAGTAAATTTTGCAAAAAATAATTGTTTAGTGTCGCAAATTTTAATTACGCCAGGGATTGCCTTTTCTATAGTAAATTATTCAAAAAATAATTTTTTACTGTCTCAAATTTTAATTACGCCAGGGATTGCCTTTTCTATAGTAAATTATACAAAAAATAATTTTTTACTGTCTCAAATTTTAATTACGCCAGGGATTGCCTTTCTATAGTAAATTTTGCAAAAAATAATTGTTTAGTGTCTCAAATTTAAATTACGCCAGGGATTGCCTTTTCTATAGTAAATTTTGCAAAAAATAATTGTTTAGTGTCGCAAATTTTAATTACGCCAGGGATTGCCTTTTCTATAGTAAATTATTCAAAAAATAATTTTTTACTGTCTCAAATTTTAATTACGCCAGGGATTGCATTTTCTATAGTAAATTATTCAAAAAATAATTTTTACTGTCTCAAATTTTAATTACGCCAGGGATTGCCTTTTCTATAGTAAATTTTGCAAAAAATAATTGTTTAGTTTCTCAAATTTTAATTACGCCAGGGATTGCCTCTTCTATAGTAAATTATTCAAAAATTCATTTTTTACTGTCTCAAATTTTAATTACGCCAGGGATTGCCTTTTCTGTAGTAAATTATTCAAAAAATCATTTTTTTCTGTCTCAAATTTTAATTACGCCAGGGATTGCCTTTTCTATAGTAAATTTTGCAAAAAATAATTGTTTAGTGTCGCAAATTTTAATTGCGCCAGGGATTGCCTTTTCTATAGTAAATTATTCAAAAAATAATTTTTTACTGTCGCAAATTTTAATTACGCCAGGGATTGCCTTTTCTATAGTAAATTATTCAACAAATAATTTTTTACTGTCGCAAATTTTAATTACGCCAGGGATTGCCTTTTCTATAGTAAATTTTGCAAAAAATAATTTTTTACTGTTTCAAATTTTAATTACGCCAGGGATTGCTTTTTCTATAGTAAATTTTGCAAAAAATAATTTTTTACTGTCTCAAATTTTAATTACGCCAGGGATTGCCTATTCTATAGTAAATTTTGCAAAAAATAATTGTTTAGTGTCGCAAATTTTAATTACGCCAGGGATTGCCTTTTCTATAGTAAATTTTTCAAAAATTAATTTTTTACTGTCGCAAATTTTAAATACGCCAGGGATTGCCTTTCTATAGTAAATTTTTCAAAAAATAATTTTATACTGTCGCAAATTTTAATTACGCCGGGGATTGCCTTTTCTATAGTAAATTTTTCAAAAATTAATTTTTTTCTGTCGCAAATTTTAATTGCGCCAGGGATTGCCTTTTCTATAGTAAATTTTTCAAAAAATAATTTTCTACTGTCGCAAATTTTAATTGCGCCAGGGATTGCCTTTTCTATAGTAAATTATTCAAAAAATAATTTTCTACTGTCGCAAGTTTTAATTGCACCAGGGATTGCCTTTTCTACAGTAAATTTTGCAAAAAATAATTTTTTACTGTCGAAAATTTTAATTACGCCAGGGATTGCCTTTTCTATAGTAAATTTTTCAAAAAATAATTTTTTACTGTCGCAAATTTTAATTACGCCAGGGATTGCCTTTTCTATAGTAAATTTTTCAAAATTTAATTTTATACTGTCGCAAATTTTAAATACGCCAGGGATTGCCTTTTCTATAGTAAATTAAAATTTGCGACAGTAAAAAATTAATTTTTGAAAAATTTACTATAGAAAAGGCAATCCCCGGCGTAATTAAAATTTGCGACAGTATAAAATTATTTTTTGAAAAATTTACTATAGAAAAGGCAATCCCTGGCGTATTTAAAATTTGCGACAGTAGAAAATTATTTTTTGCAAAATTTACTATAGAAAAGGCAATCCCTGACGTAATTAAAATTTGCGACAGTAAAAAATTATTTTTTGCAAAATTTACTGTAGAAAAGGCAATCCCTGGTGCAATTAAAACTTGCGACAGTAGAAAATTATTTTTTGAATAATTTACTATAGAAAAGGCAATCCCTGGCGCAATTAAAATTTGCGACAGTAGAAAATTATTTTTTGAAAAATTTACTATAGAAAAGGCAATCCCTGGCGTAATTAAAATTTGCGACAGTAAAAAATTATTTTTTGAAAAATTTACTATAGAAAAGGCAATCCCTGGCGCAATTAAAATTGCGACAGTAAAAAATTATTTTTTGTAAAATTTGCTATAGAAAAAGCAATCCCTGGCGCAATTAAAATTTGTGACAGTAAAAAATTATTTTTTGAAATATTTACTATAGAAAAGGCAATCCCTGCCGGAATTAAAATTTGCGACAGTAAAAAATTATTTTTTGAATAATTTACTATAGAAAAGGCAATCCCTGGCGTAATTAAAACTTGCGACAGTAAAAAATTAATTTTTGAAAAATTTACTATAGAAAAGGCTATCCCTGGCGTATTTAAAATTTGCGACAGTAAAAAATTAATTTTTGAAAAATTTACTATAGAAAATGCAATCCCTGGCTTAATTAAAATTTGTGACAGTAAAAAATTAATTTTTGAAAAATTTACTATAGAAAAGGCAATCCCTGGCGTAATTAAAATTTGCGACAGTACCAAATTATTTTTTGTAAAATTTACTGTAGAAAAGGCAATCCCTGGCGCAATTAAAATTTGCGACAGTAAAAAATTATTTTTTTGAATAATTTACTATAGAAAAGGCAATCCCTGGCGTAATTAAAATTTTCGACAGTAAAAAATTAATTTTTGAAAAATTTACTATAGAAAAGGCAATCCCTGCCGGAATTAAAATTTGTGACAGTAAAAAATTATTTTTTGAAATATTTACTATAGAAAAGGCAATCCCTGCCGGAATTAAAATTTGCGACAGTAAAAAATTATTTTTTGAATAATTTACTATAGAAAAGGCAATCCCTGGCGTAATTAAAATTTGCGACAGTACCAAATTATTTTTTGTAAAATTTACTGTAGAAAAGGCAATCCCTGGCGCAATTAAAATTTGCGACAGTAAAAAATTATTTTTTTGAATAATTTACTATAGAAAAGGCAATCCCTGGCGTAATTAAAATTTGCGACAGTAAAAAATTATTTTTTGTAAATTTGCTATAGAAAAAGCAATCCCTGGCGCAATTAAAATTTGTGACAGTAAAAAATTATTTTTTGAAATATTTACTATAGAAAAGGCAATCCCTGCCGGAATTAAAATTTGCGACAGTAAAAAATTATTTTTTGAATAATTTACTATAGAAAAGGAAATCCCTGGCGTAATTAAAACTTGCGACAGTAAAAAATTAATTTTTGAAAAATTTACTATAGAAAAGGCAATCCCTGGCGTAATTAAAATTTGCGACAGTACCAAATTATTTTTTGTAAAATTTACTGTAGAAAAGGCAATCCCTGGCGCAAATAAAATTTGCGACAGTAAAAAATTATTTTTTTGAATAATTTACTATAGAAAAGGCAATCCCTGGCGTAATTAAAATTTTCGACAGTAAAAAATTAATTTTTGAAAAATTTACTATAGAAAAGGCAATTCCTGGCGTAATTAAAATTTGCGACAGTAAAAAATTAATTTTTGAAAAATTTACTATAGAAAAGGCAATCCTTGGCGCAATTAAAATTTGCGACAGTAAAAAATTATTTTTTGAAAAATTTACTATAGAAATTGCAATCCCTGGCGTAATTAAAATTTGCGAATGTAAAAAATTAGTTTTTTAAAAATTTACTTTAGAAAAGGCAATCCCTGGCGTAATTAAAATTTTCGACAGTAAAAAATTAATTTTTGAAAAATTTACTATAGAAAAGGATATCCCTGGCGGATTTAAAATTTGCAACAGTAAAAAATTATATTTTGTAAAATTTACTGTAGAAAAGGCAATCCTTGGCGCAATTAAAATTTGCGACAGTAAAAAATTAATTTGTGAATAATTTACTATAGAAAAGACAATCCCTGGCGTAATTAAAATTTTCGACAGTAAAAAATTAATTTTTGAAAAATTTACTATAGAAAAGGCAATCCCTGGCGCAATTAAAATTTGCGACAGTAGAACATTATTTTTTGAAAAATTTACTGTA